>JASXSY010001823.1:0-153542 GCA_034509805.1 Sipha maydis | reverse complement strand
TTTTAGTCAGTTTAACATTGTTTTAACTAGAATAATATTATTTAAACACTAATTTTATTTCAGAATGGTTGGAAAGGTGCTTTTAAAACAACCTCTGTAAGTTTAATGATGTAACTGTTCATTGCATGACAAAACCGGTTTTTTCAATTTCTAAAAACTTTCTGTATGATATAAGCATTTAATATTATGTTTTTTGATTTATTAGTTTTACTTGAAATTATTTTCATTTTGTGGCATATGCATGATTATTTTTTTATTGTTCTAACTTCTTAATTATTGCATGTAATTAGAATTATTGGTTACCTTTTACTATACAATTTCATTGTGAAGAAAATATTCAAGTGATATATTATAAAATTACATGAATTTTATGATTTTGAAAATAATAAAATCATTATTTTGCTTATAATCTAAATAATTAATTGGGAGAGAATTTTGTTTTGAAACGTATTTGAGATAATTTAGTGACTCATACATTTTTTTTTTTATAAATATTTATGCATATTTCAAAGTCTTGTTTAGTTAGTGATAATATTATCTATGATTTATACAAATTATTTAAAATGAACAGTATTCAGAATGAGTCTATGTTTATTGAATACATATTTTTCTTTAAGAAAAAGTCTAAAGAAATTCCCTTGTCTTGTGATTTATATAATATAAAAAAAAATCTTGATTTATTACAGACTTGTTCTATATTATAAATTAATAATATTATTCTATGTATTAATATGTTTAGTATAGTTTATGTAGTTTTATGAATATTTTTCAGAACATATTTTATTTAAAATCACTAGCACTGGATAATTTGTTATAATTATATTATAACTAATCATATTTTATTCTGTGTCACTTAATACTGAAAATATACACATGTTTTTCAACCAAGGATTTTTTACAATTTAACATGTAAAATAAATTGTGTAAACAAATAATTCAAAACTAAATATTTAGAAAAAATGGTTTATGATATTGGATTTAATTTTTATATTTTCTTATTTTTTTTATTCTTATCTAAGGTTTCAAGTTTAAATTTTTTTTAAGATTTTATAAACATTGAACAATATATTTGTACAAATTTGCTTTTATACATATTTATTTTATTTAATTAAACACAGTTATCACAATATTTTAATTTATAATGTATTATTGTTATAATTATTGTTTTTAGTTTTTACTTGCATGCACATAGTATGTGTTTAATTTATTAATATTTGTATTTCTATATTATAATAACATTAACTTTATAGTTATTTAAGTTTAATTCTATTACATTGTGTATTCAATTTATTTTTATTTTGCAGGCCTACAATGTTCAGTGTAACACATTTGCTTCAAACATTCCTGCATATTGTCCAGATATCTGTCAGCTACTTATTAATGTTAATATTTATGACATATAATGTTTGGTTATGTTTAGCCGTTCTATTTGGAGCTACATTGGGTTACTTCTTATTTGGATGGAAAAAGTCGGTTGTTGTTGATGTTACAGAACATTGTCATTGAAACAAATATTTTTATAAATTACAATACATTTATATACTTATAACCATAAAATGTATACAACATTATATAATTCTAAAATTATTACATGTTTAGTTTTGCTTGTATCAGTTATTTTTTTCACTGGTTAACAAAGCAATAAATGAGGTATGCCTGATGCCTGATTTTCAGGTTTTTTTTGTAAACTACCTTATTGTTAATTATATTTTGTTTGGGTGGATTTTCAGCCCCACCATATATTTTAAAAATATATTATTGAAAACTCTAAAATGACATTTTTGAATTATTGAAAACAAATGTATACTTTTTCCATGTACCTATTATCGAATAAATTTTTGTATTTTATCTTTTAAATAAGTCTTAATATTTTCTTTTCATAGCAGAATAAGTAAGAACTGTTATTGAAAGCTGGATTAGTAATACTAATGAAGAGACTGATAGAGATAAATGAGAATGATACTAAAAAAATCAGGACGTCGCTATACAAAATACAAAAATATATTTTGTGTAAAAATTATATAAAATATTTTTTTTCTCTGAACATATTATGCTTTATTACAGATTCAAAATATTTTAATTTTCTTAGACATTGTTACAGGTTATTCATGACTGTTGTACCAGTGGCGGTTCTAGTGTATGTGTATGGGTATGGTGGACAATTGCTCATACCGAAATTGTTTGCATTTATTTGATAAAAAATTCATCGTCCTATTTGCCATTGGGCAACATACCACAAGATACCGCTTACATGCTGTGGCACCGAATAAGCGCACCGTTCAGATTTTTAAAATAAATTAATAATTATTGTACATATCTGTGACCCACCTTTATTGTTTTTGTTATGAATTTGCGAGATTTTGTTTTTCATATATTGTGGTTTACACTTATTCAGTATTTTTATTAATAGTGTTGAAAAAAATCAATGTATTTTTTCAACGTATTAAACTATGTGGACAATGAAATTATGTTTAAATTTATTGATAATAATCAAATACTACAAAATATACATGCACATAATCCAAAGTCATAACAAAGATGTATCAATCATATAATAGTAAACTAATATTGTATAAATTACGTCTTAGCTTTATGATCTATAGATAAAGAAAAACTGATATAATATCCAACTCTGGTTCTAGATGTATTTGAAAAAATTAAAAATAGAAGATTGTAATTTAAAATGTAATATAAGTCCCTATTTTTTAAGTTTATTTACATTTTTATGTAATAAATAATAAAAATATGGTGCCTATGTGCTTATATTATATGTTGAACTAATTTTTTTTTAAAGAATAAAGAAAATATACCTATCTATGCATTTTCAAGTATTCATTTATTTTTTCACATTAATTGTTAAAGAAAAAAATTGACGAATAAAGATTGACATTAACTCAATAGCTTATTTAAAAAGCTGTCCATGCCCGTCTGAAAATTTAAAAACTGGAACCGCCCAAATTTATTGTATTGCTTTTAGAAATATTGTTCAAATTATGTATTATATTTTTGGAAAAACAATAATTTATTGTTATTCAACATTATGAATTCAACAAACACCTTTATTTGATCACTTTTATATTTAATTATTAATTTTAAATACATATTAGTAAGAGGTTTGTGAGTAAATTAATTTTTAATTAAGTTTCTTTTAAACAATACAATCAAACATAAAAATGAATTTATTATAAAAATGTATTTACTTTTTCTTACTGATTAGACTGATATAATATACAGCACACTATGTCAAATATTTATACTATATATTATTCTAAATTTTTAAATAAAATAATGAGTTTGGGCACCGAATTATTATAACAAACATTAATAAACAATGAATAAGCTCAAACAGTTAATGACAACAAATTATAAAAAAAAAAACTTATAACAAATAATCAAGATTGTTTTTATTTTTTCTGTTGATCCGATTAACCAAATTAATTAATTTTATATTTTATTTCCCGCTCTAACTATCGACGAGCAAGACGAGGTATAAAATGTCAAGCACTAAAGGTACGGTCAAACAGAAAGCGAGCTGACCATACAGCTCGCCGCGGGCATTGTATTTTTTTGGATTGCGTCATTGCGATTAAATATACCGTGGGCCGCCGCGATGGACTGGTGTCAAACGCAGGCGGCAGCGGTCTAGTTGTGTCTAATTTGCAGAGATCGCCGCGGTCAAAAATATATTAGATTTTATACTATGGCAGATGATACTGAAAAATTAATTGATCTAGTGCATAATTGTCCATACTTATATAATACTAGTAATTGCAGAGCGTATTTCAAAAAATGATCACTGGCTGGTACTTCAACGAAATTGTCTACCAGAGGAACATAGTTGGAAAATCAACTGCTGTCATGGCGGTCATTATGATGTGTTGGTCAGTGGTCAGTGATCACTCACCACTGGGTGGCATTCAGTATCATCACTGGGGGCACTAGTGCCACGTACTTTTTATGTTTAATACCTCGGTTACATTCAGCCGCTGCCACTCGCGCTATCGTGTTTACTCCTCAAAATACTTCAGTGGCAACGTCGACGACAGTGAGCTCACTAGTGTTTAAGGTATGTCCACGCTAGTGCGTTTTTGTTTAACGCATGCGTCATAGAGCATGCGATGACGAACGAAGCGCATTCAAAAGCGTCTAACGAGTTGCCACGAAGAAAAGTTTTGTTCAGCATGCGACAAAGCACGTGTTTCCAAGCCCAGTGGATTTTTCGTGCGATTTGATTGCGATTTCAGTAATTATTTTAATATTTATTTCAGTATTTTTATTTGTATCATTATACATTGTTCGTTTATATTCTGTGTGTTGTTCAATAATAATGGATGAAAATCAAACATTACAATTTATTGAAGCATATAACGCGGCAAAACTTTTATGGGACGCAAATCATACCGATTATTGCAACAAAATTAAAAGATGTAAATGAATCACCAGTAGCTAAATACCGAAGTGTTATTAATAATTTTATGTTAGGTGGTACTGCCTCTCTAAATTTGGTATTCTGTTTTACAATTTCGGGCTCGATCATTTTTAATAACGAAAAAAAATTTGTTTTAGACATTCGCGTGAAGTTTCCAAAGAGAAAATCTTCGTCCAATTGCAAATCGTTAATAATACCGAAGTTTCGTGTTTTAAAAATAATTTTTATCCTTTTGGAACGCTTTTTCTCACGTTTATTTTCGCATTCGCGATAATATAGTACGCTGCAGAAATACCGAAAATGAAATTAGAATCTGACATACTTTTAGTTCTAACAATACCGCACATTGAAAAACTACTGCTGGAGTAGACATAGGTGTGGACAGAAAAAAGCATGCGTTTAAAGCACTCAACAATCGCATGATACGCTTGTCGAATGACGAAGAGCAAGTTGAAACGCAAGTGGAATCGACTGTCGAAAACGAAAACGCTCAATATGGACATACTTGTCTTGCTAATTACAGCAGCAACTAACTGGATTCTCACGTTGCTGGTAAAGTCGCTGCTCGCGCTACCCAGTTTACCGCTCTTGACGGCAGCGACAATGCGAGGAGCATGGTCAGCTCGTGTGACGTTTTTACATATTCTTGCTGCCCACTTCCCTGCTCACTGCCACGAAAATGGGCTGAATATAAATGGGGCATATGTATATGTTCCGAGTCATTGCGGAGAAGTTCTTCATCAGAACTGCTGCTAGATGTCATTATTCACAGTTTCAAATTAGGTAATTTTAATCGCAATACAATTTGTTTTTTTTTTTATTTTTCCAAAACGAAAATTTTAATAGTTCATAAACATTTAAATAAACAACAAACAGTGTAACGGTATAACCAACACCAGACCGTTTATAACCACCTGCGCGTTGTTTGAAATCACAGATCGCAGCGCGTTTTCTGTTTGACCGTGCCTAATTGTCGTCGCCGATGTATGTCGACAGCAAACTTGTTATTATTATCTACATTTTAGATAAACTTAGTACGCGGTTAGTGTATTCAATTAGTGACGGTAATTCGTTGGTGTAATTTATCCGCCGCAGATTTTCGGTTCATATAAAATAATAATTTGTATATTTAGTGTAAAATTGTCTCTAACAAATACCCAAGGGTAAAAAACCTCATTGTTACGTAAAAAATTACCAGTGTATTTTTGGTACAGATGAAGGTGTATTATTTTGTACCAGTTGCGTTTCTACCGTCGTTAGTGTTGGTCGTTATAACGTTATCTTTCGGTTCGTACTCAACACGGTCTGTTTTGTTCGCGCGTGCATTTATTATCTTCCCGGTAATAAATAGGTACATTTTCAATGTCTTCCGCCTCCGATGGCAAAGGCCCCTAAATCGAAAACGAAGGACTCTTCGTCAATATGTACCCCGGATTTCATATTGGTTACCTATCACAAAAATAATAAAAGGAATTCTAACGTTAATAATATCGTTACCAACCCGTTGTCACCGACTTTAAAAGCTATTTACGATAATCAACCTTCTTTTATCGTCAACAATTCTACGTCCTCGTCTCCGCCCGTTGACGTATTTATGCCATCTAATTCCATTTCCACCGATAAAGCCGTTAATATAGGGAGTCAGAGTCCACCAGCGTGTGCGTCGATAATGAGGTAATTTCCAACATCTATGCCATAATCATGTCATATCGTCTTTTATTATTACGGATCCCAACTTCGATTATTACGACAACAACCATAATGGCCCGTTCATTTGTATTGAACAATACGCCAATAAGTCGCAATCTTCACCCCTTACAGTTCGGCAAATTAGTGTTCAAGCGTGTCGATGGTATCGTGTCTACTCAATCGGCTGGCCCTGCATGGATTAAAATTGCATTTTCATCGGCTAAGACAACGAACAATTTCCTTAGTTCGTCTATTCTATCTGAGTTTAATTGGTCAGCTTCCATTCCGTCTTCGTTGATTTATTCTTTTGGTGTAATACGAATCTAGTCATTATTCACGGAAGAGGACTTTTGGGAGGAGGTCGATTCGCCGATCGATCTCATAGGTTTTAAAAGAATTTTCTCGTCTAGAGACGGTTCACAGTTACCGTCCAAACTAGTCGAACTTAAATTTAAATTGACTTCTCTTCCCGACTTTATTTCAATTTTAAACGTTAAATTCAAAGTGGAACCAAGCGTACGCTCCCCATTCAATGCAAGAAATGTTGGCGGTACGGTCATACTCAATTGTTTTGTCGTGGCAAACTTCGTTGTGATTTTTGCGCATCTGCGGATCATTTATCGTCAGACTGTCCCACCCGCTCATCGCCCAATGTATCCGCCTTCTGTGCCAACTGTCAAGGTTCTCATGTTCCATCTGATCGGTCGTGTCCCGAATAGACTTGTCAAAAGAACCTAAAGAAGTTAATGGTTATTAATAAAATTACTTTTAAAGAAGCTGTTAAAATTAAAGATAATAATGTTTGTGCATCGGCTTTTTCCTTTGCTGATATAACGTCTCGTCCATATTTTATATTTTTATATTTTGTGTGTATATATATATATATATATATATATATATATATATATATATATATATATATATATATATATATATATATATATATATATATATATATATATAAACACTCCTAAACATGCTATTAATACATCCAATTTCACATCATGTTTTAAAGTTACTTTCCATCTCAACACGGATATCCGGGATTTTCCTCATTTAAATTATCATGTTAAATCTAGGAAATCTAGATCTCCAACTAAAATTAGTGTTTATCATAACAATTCTTATCCTCGTCCTGCTCCCGTAAATATCTCAAATTCTTATTCGTCACGTAGCGGTTCCTTTTTAAACTATGCTTCACAGATAAATGCTTTGCAACAATCCTCTCCTATCAACGTAGAATGGGTCTCCTATTTTGCTGTTCAATTGTCTTCAATAATTTTCACTTCCAATAATGTTGTTTCGAAACTTCCCTTATGCAATAGTATTGAATCCACTCTCCTCAAATTTCAGTCTATTCCTTCCGTAGCCGAAGATGTCGACGTGTTCTATTAACTCCATCTTCGGCGTCAGTTCCATTATCAATAAGTCGGACCTCCATTTCTTTCAATGGAATGTACGTAGTATTAATTTTCGCTCTTTAGACTTAACTAGCCTCATCGCCAGGTATCCTTGTCCTATATTATTTCTATCTGAAACCTGGCTTCTTCCTAACTTAAATTTTAAGCTAAATAATTATCACATTTTTCGTTTCAATCATCCAGACAGTTACGGGGCGTCAGATATTGCCATTCGTAAGAGCTTTCAGTCCCGTATTATTCCTCTGCCTCCTTCCTTATCTGATATTTTACTTCAGCATGATATGCTCCCGCCTCGTTTCTCGTTCCATTTCTTAATGGTCGATCTATATCCCTTCCAGCTCCAATCTTTCTTATTTAATCTTGGATCACATTTTTTCTTTTCTACCTTCAAATTTCCTTCTGACAGGTGATTTTAATGGTCACTATCCCGGCGTGGAGTCGTGCTTTATCATCATCCAGAGGTATTCTTTTACACAATGTTATTGTTTCTCATGGTTTTTCGATTCTCAATGATGGTTCGTCCATTCGTATTAATCGTTCTCCGCATGGTTAGGTTAGACCACCATGAGCGGTGACCACTCCAGACATAACAATTTGTTCTCCTAATAATTTTATTTCGATGAGTTGGAAATCGATTTCTGATCCTTTCGGTAGTGATCATCTTAATATTCTTATTTCCTGTCCTCTCTCTTTTTCTTCAATTTGTTTTCCTCGGTCTTCATCTACAACTTCCTCGGGTTTCAATCTTAATAAGGCCAATTGGTCTTTATTTTCTTCATTCGTTTAGGACGGAATGGGACAATTGGGCCTCGCCGACTGGGCACGGCTAATTGAGCGCGGGATCAAGTGGACGCCAAGACAGCTGGGTGCTAAATAATTAATACTGCACATTATTATTATTATTTTTTACATTATTTTTATATTTTGTTTTATCATATATTTTCGTTAATGGTCTCTTATATTTATTTTCCATATTTTTTTTCATATTTTTTGCCGAATCAAAAAAACAACCTCGAATTTCTGCAGTAGGAAATATTTCTGAAAAACTTTTGAAAGCAGCCATTTCTTAGTCACAAGTGATAGACTTTGGATCGAAGTTTGGTGGCAGTAACACAAAAATATTATGCATAATAATAGATTTTATTCGTGAATAACTACATGCACGCGCGCTTTACAATACCGTTTTTGTTCACATCGCCAAAACTCAATTTTTTCGTCTGCAGACAGTTTGTCAAATATGTACAAAAATCCGTTTTCATACAATTTTTCTCGATTTTGCTGTGACGTGATGTTTTTCATGCTGAACGTTGTATGGACTGAAAACTACTACTTCGAAAACTAAATGAAACTAAATCATATATGTATATTTTTTGTATCAATTGTTCAAACACCGCTATCCAAAGCTGTAGCTACCTAGGTACCGTTATACCTAATTGTTTGTCCTGTTATTATTTAATTGTATCATGCTTTATTTAATTATTGCTTATTTTTTACCGACGGTTTAGTTTTGGCTTTATCCGCTGGTTATTCTTTTTATATTCCAAGCGTTTCTATGAAGTTTTCTAATAATATTCCCTTATCTGCCTTTTCTTTCACAACCGAATGCCTAGCTATAATAGAAGCTCTTTATTTCATTAAGTCTTTATCTAGTCTTTACCTAGTCGTAACTTTGTTATCCTTTCCGATTCTCAAGCTTGTCTCATGGCTTTAAATTCTTCTCCTTTTCAAACAGCTCTCTTTCATCTCGTCCTTCTAATTCGCAGAATCTTACTCACATTCGTCAGTGATAGCTTTAATATTATTTTTCCATGGGTCCTCTGTCATACTGATATCTTAGACAATGAAATGGCTGATTTCCTTGCCACTTCATGCGCCAATTTTATCCCTTCGCCTATCAAAATTCCATATTCCGACTTTTCACCAGCTCTTAAAGCCTTTGCACCAAAGACTTGGAATAGAATATGGGTCAACCTACCCCCGAAATATGCCTCATCCTTTTGTTTAGTTTGTCCTTCCATTTTATCTTTTCCCTGGTTTCACAATATTCCTATATTGCGCAAAATCATAGTGTCCTATTCTCGCCTCCGTTTTGGCCACAATCGCCTTCCGGCTCACCCCTTTTATTTATCCTTGATTGATGCTCCTTATTGCATCTGTCATGAGGACCTTATTTTATGCAACGCCTCTCATCTTTTGTTTAATTGTCCCGGTCTCCACTATAGCCGATGTCTTCATTTTACATTATGTCTTACCAACAATGTTCCTTTTACTCTACCGTTTGTTTTCCAATCTTCCAATCCATCCTTGATTGAAGCTATTATCAATTTTTTCTTTCTGAGGGCTTTTTATTGCTTTTTATTGCAATTAAGTTAAAAGTTAAACCACATTTTTTTTAAATTTTTATTAAATTAGAAAAAGTTAATTTTTTTATTATACAACGTTAGCGAACTTTATTTCTTAACAATATAAACTAAATTATATACTATAGTGCTTATAATTCGTACGGTATTTCCATTTAGTATGTATTTCATTGAATTTTTTCATTTAAAAAAAAAAAAAAAAGAAGAACCGGATGGGCCTCGCTATGCTGTACACTTGGGGGTGAAGTGCGACTCTTCATAGGATAGGTCATTATAATGGATTTGTTAAATTTGAATTCAATGATAGATATCATTGTATACGAAAAACGATTCTGAACGGAGATAATATGTTTGACTAACCTTAACCATGTATAGAGAACGCCGATATAAAGATTTGGTGAAAATTTCAAGTTATTGCGGTTTTTCGTTTTTGAGTAAGAGCATTTTAAAAAAAAGAACCGGATGGGCCTCGCTCTGCTGTACACTTGGGGGTGGAGTGCGACTCTTCATAGGATAGGTCATTATAATGGATTTGTTAAATTTGAATTCAATGATAGGTATCATTGTATACGAAAAACGATTCTGAACGGAGATGATATGTTTGTCTAGAATATAATACATTGTTATTTATAAATATTGTAATAAGTATATTTTATTTTGAAACG
The DNA here is from genome assembly GCA_034509805.1 of Sipha maydis. Lineage (NCBI taxonomy): Eukaryota > Metazoa > Arthropoda > Insecta > Hemiptera > Aphididae > Sipha > Sipha maydis. Next base: position 142,978 of record JASXSY010001823.1, on the reverse strand, counting down.
AAAAATTTAGAAAAATCGAAAATTTAAATTGTCTATAAATAAGTCAAAATATGTCAAAATACTTTGAAAACTTAACCATGTATAGAGAACGTCAATATAAAGATTTGGTGAAAACTTCATGTTGTTGCGGTTTTTCGTTTTTGAGTTAGAGTCTGAGTCACCGATTATAAAAAAATAATTTAAGAAAAATCGAATATTTTAAATGCCTATAAGTGGCTTAAAAATCAATATAATATTTTGAAAAAAATATGACGTAAAGGAAATGCCAATCTTAATAGCTGGTAAAAATTTCAAAAATCTGCGACTTATACTTTTTGAATTATAACAAATATTTAAGAAACCTTGTATTAAATTTTCAAGATTTTCTGGCCGGCCAAAAAAATTTTATCGTTATTTTAAAAAAAAATACTTAAAAAAATTAAAAACTTCAATTGTCTATAAATAGCTCAAAATCTGTCAAAATACTTTGAAAATTTAACGGTGTATAGAGAACGCTAATCTTAACATTTGGTGAAAATTTCAAGTATTTACATTATTTATTTAATTATATGAATTGGCAAGATGAAGGAGTTACTGTCCGCTGACAGAACTCAACCTATATTTACAGCTTATAGATTACATGGTTAACATCTAATCCACAGGTACTTTTCTCGATTCGATAATTATTCCCCCACCCTGCCCCATATGAATGGTCAGTCTGTATATTCGTATTTATTGTGTATTATATTATATGTGCATATACCTATACACAATATTATCATCATTGCAAGCGTGCAAAGGTGGCAGCTGCATTATATCCTATTATGCTGCACTCATTATATTACAACCGCTGTCGTCCGTAAATACGAATATCAAGGAGGCAGCTGTTTCGTTTCCGTCTCTCATCGTACACAAACGGTTTTAGTCTAGTTCCTGTGTTGGTAACCGTCAACTACCACGCGCGTAATACAAACCGGCGCGTTAAACAACTAATAAGTAATAATAAACAAAATTTTCAATTAAACTTTTTTCTATTATCATTTTTAGTACTTTTTAACACAATAAATGAGAATACAATATTATAATATTATCGTTATTAGCACTCATACTTTCATGTATCGTATGCGTACACCGCAATGAGTACTCATTATAATATTCGCAAATAGCTCAAACACGAACACTTATTTTATCGGTAAGTAACAATTACAAAAATACTATACAAAATGAATTTTATTAATTAGCTTGATTTACAAATTATCGATTCAATAGATTTACTATGTGTAAAGTTTTGAATTTTTCGAATCGATAATACATGGGTTATATTATATTATTATACATATATAATATAATTATTTATAGTTATATTATTAATTTAAAGATAATGATCATTACAATAAATCAAAAATTTTAAGCATCTAATAAAGTTTTACTTATAGGTATTGTTGATCCATGCGGTATAAAGTATTTATTGTCACAATCACTGAACTTTTTATATTTATTAAAAATAATATATTTACTTTTAAAATTATATTTACTTACTACTTTTTTTCAATTATTTTTATTGAATAACGAGATACACATACCTACACAAATAACACATACATAGGACACACTGTACATTTATATTATATTTGATTTAATAATTAACATTTTATTAAAAAAACCCTATTTATATTGTACATTTTGATTACATTATATTTATATTATGAGATATAAAATGTATTATAACACTAAAATACAAAAAGTTTCGAAATCGTGAAACTGTTATTCAAATTAAAATATAAAGAAAAATAAATTTGTGACTCATTTGTAACGTTATAATATGTGTAATACTAGTTAGTGTACTAACTTCTGTACTATGGAATGCAAATATCAACAATAAAAAAAGCATCAATGACGAAGCATTGACCTAATCGTTAAAAGTATAAAATAATGATAATTATAATAAAACAGCAATAATTTACAATAAATAATTATAGGAGGAGAAAACTATAATTTAAAAACACGATTTTCATAATAATGCATATGTTATTAAGTAGGTAACTATACATTTTTAAACAAATATTATTGACTAGTAAAAGTTATTTGAATATTATTAATTTCAATGACGTTAAATGAAGTAGACCTTGAAAGAATTCTCAGTGATGTCAATTAAAAACAATGTACAATTATGCTACTTATACGTATAAATACATACAGTAAATATTATGTATTAGGTATATATCGAACAAATATTTAATATTTGATTGTAATTAGGTGATATTTTATTTTAGATATTATGAATGTTGCGACTTGAAAACAAAATATTTATAAAGAATATATAGATATAATAATTACGCGAGATTTTGGATACAAAAATAAATATAAATTCATGATTGAGCTCATAAGAATATCACATTTAAACGTCACAACAAATTTCCCTTGGTACAATTATTGAAGTATACTATAAATAAATATAAATAATTAATATTTTTGGTTTACATTTCAATTTATGTAGAAAACAAATGAATTATATATTATGACTAATGAGTTACTTCGATAAATATGTTTTTGTCATGTGGTATCTGTAAAAAATATTTTTTTCCTTGTTCGAGTTTATCTAAAATTCTAAATTTCGCATTTAATATACATTATACCTGCATACATATAATTTCAACTTACGACATGAAATGATAATATTAATACTTTAAAGGATAGCATTTAGTAAAATGATATGTTAATGAAAATTATTATTTCCAGATCATCTTAAAAAATTGCAGACATTTAATAATTTAATCAATTTCTTTCTTTGTGGGTAAGTTAATGATATATTTTTTATCTTGTATTGATTATTAATTATTTAATATTATTAAATTACTTATATTATATTCATTCACACAGGGATGACGGAAGGATTTAAATCAAAGGATATTATTTTGCATGCCCAAAAGAAATTCTTAGGCAAAGTCACCAACAAAAATGTTATAAAACTATTCATCGATGAGCGAAACGCTAATGTTTTGGATAATTTATATAGACTATCAATATAGACTATCAAAGATATATGTAAGTTTACAAATTTAACATAGGAGAAAACTATAAATTTTTATTTTTGTACAATAAAAAAAACGATGTAGCATAAATACGTATACTGTATATTATGATTATTTCTCTATAGGAAATTGTTGCAGACCTTATAACAATTGATTTTTTATTATACTCATAACCTATTTATTTTCAAAATTATTATTCCAGTATTAAAACATTCAGGATTATTTATACAGTGCAACTGTCTGATTTAAGAAAACGTTTAAAAAATTGGTTACGTAATTTAATTTTGCCTTGAGTGCAACTCGAGTTCACATTTATTACTTATTTTAATAAATACGTTCATATTATTTTAACGTTTCTAAGATATTAAATCTTAAACATATACAATTATTTGAATGTAAGCACCACAGCCTTTTGGGACTAGTTTGTACACTATACAACAATTAAACAATTTATACATTCTCACGTATATGTACCAGATAAACAATTTACAGTTACATAAACGATAAATAAAAGTATAATTTAAAACCATTTTCACAAAAATATTTTTAAATTTTAATTGAAAAAAAAATGTTATGTATGCTATTAAATATTATGATACCTACGGTTATAATAATAAGCCCATAGGCGAAACTAATTATTTTGATTAGCATGGACCAACCTAATTGCACGATCCATGAATAATACTTCTCACAGAAATAAAAATGTATAAAATGTAAACCAAATGTATATGTTGGTAAATGTAAAATTTTTCTAGAGATAAATAACTTTATATTTTTAATTTCTCATATAACTTATCAATATTCGTCAATATGACGTTTTAGTTTATAATTGTTAATAACTCCATCAACGACAACTTTTAACATTAATATTAAATCACAGAAACCGTATTGGTTGGTTAGAATTTATAGTTTGAAAATCAACATAAAAAATCGTTTGAAAACGAGTTTCTAGATATTTTCGTTAACATACTATGACTATATTTCAATAACCATTAGTCATTACTTCTTTTTTCATGATCTTAAAGTTAAAAAAGGAACATCATTTTTGTACCTACTGATTACTAACAATAATTAGAATACCTTTTGAAACTGTATATAAATATACACAATACAATTTATTATACATATATATATATATATATATATATATATATATATATATATATATATAAAATTTAAGCGGATTATTACAATTATCGCATTAAATACATTTGAAATTCAAAATTTGAACTGCAGCCACTTTAATATATCACCTTGTCTGTAACATATTTAATAATCAAAATTGTTATAACATGAAAACATACACTTAATATATGTAAACTTACTTACTTACTGTACATTTAATTTTATAAATATCCTTTCATAAACATTACTCGGTCGACCAATGTGTAAATATTTTCAATATATAATTATTATTGAACTAATGGTTTTTGTTATTGTTAATATTTTTCAGACGGGAAATAAGAAAGAATCAGAAAAACTCACGAAGAACATAATAAAAATAATTGTAAAATTAGGTATATTATCTAGGAATGATCAATTCGATAGCAATGAATTGAAATTAGCCGAAAATTTTAAAGAAAAATTTAGAGAATTAATTATGATAACAGTTAGTTTTTATGAAATCGAATTCAGTTATGACAAAAATTATTTACTTGGTTATTTATTTAAGTGCAAAGATATGTTAAAAGAATTGACTAAAAGACATTTAACAGATAAGTCATTATTCCGAATCGATAAAATTTTTGAATTTTTTTCAAATCCTAAATTTTTAGATTCAGTATTTATCAAACGAGATATTGAACTAGCTGAAACCGTGCAAATTTTAATCAATGGGTTAAAAGAATTATTAGATAAAGACTTGTAGTATCTACTAAAAAAAAAAAATTAAATGTATATAACTACTGTTTGTACTTAGAATTCACTTAATTAATGATTTTAACAAATCGTTGAAGTTTTATATTAAATTTGTGTATGAATTATTTCTAAAATGTATTTATTATATATGCTATTAACATAATCTTTAGAGACCAAAAAAATGAATAGTTTTTATAGCTTTTCATTTTATAGGTACATCATTATTTGCAATGACCAAAGAATTGGTAAGAGAAAAGTTACATCATTCCATAAAATATAAATTAAGAGTTAAGAAAATTATTGATTGTCAGTATAATTGAAATACACATATTATTAAGTACATATATAAAATATATGTTTCATTTTAGTTACCTATTTGTTTTTATTATTATTCTCAGTAGGTAAAATTTTAATTTATTTTGTTTACTATTTTCATTGTAATTAGTAGTTCCTATTTTTGGAAAATATAATTTGTAATATTAGTGTCTCTTGTCTTTACTCATTAAATTAATGCTTATGATATGAGTTAATAAATTATTTATTTATATGTATATTCAATAAACATAAAATAGTAAAACAGTGCTTCCATGTATGTTTTGTAGTTATTTTTTGTGGAAAAATTCTTATTGACAATTGACATAACGTCATGTTTACGTCATAATATTTAATAATATTAAAAATTGAATGAGCAAATAACTTATCTGTAAATATAGGTAAGATTTTTTTACTATTTATAAAATGTTGTCACTGATATTTAATTAATTTTTAATGGAAAAGATGACTTAACTAGTTTAGAAAATAATTATTTAAACAAAATACAATAGAAATAAATTGGGTCATCCGGATACCCATTTCAATAATTAAATATAAAAATAAAAATATACTTATAGTACCATTGATTATGAATACTAGTATTTATAATCAATGGTAGTACTTTTACTAAAATTTGATTTTTATAAATTAAAAGTTTTTTATTCAAAAAAAATGTATCAATCATCCTTATGAAATATGAATTCACCTTTTTTTTTTTTTAATGATAAAAACACAACAATTATACATAAATACTAAAATTTAATAAATTTATAATATATATATATATATATATATATATATATATATATATATTTACTTATATACAATATAAATAATAATTACAAATTAATTAAACGAACAAAAAAATAATATGCTTATACATTAGAACAGTATTATTCTTTTATAAAACTATTTTTAAAAACGGAATTCAAATTGTAATTTATAACTACATTATAAGACATATGATACGACGTTAGAAGTGTATGATTTAATAATTAAATGTTAAGAAAAAAATTAAGTACAAATAATTATTCTATAATGGTGTTAAGTAGTTAACTGATAATAATATTATAAAATCCCTATGTTGTTTGAAAGTTAAGATTATTTTTATATTACATCACAGCAAACTACACTCTTTTAGGTATACAAAATATAGTTGTTTTTCAAAAAAAATAAATTCCAATAAGTAATAAATAATAATCGCTATATAGTAATCAGTAATACAAAGACACTAAGCATGCAATATATAATTAAAATGAGGACATTTTTAGATATCTAGGACCGTTTTTTTTCTTCAGAATAATAGAGAATAAAAACGAAAATCACAAGTGTAATGGACAGATTTAAGTTTAGAGATCATACAGATGTGTATTATTAATCAAAACATTTCACTAGAAAACAGAATTCAAGTTATAAGACTTAAAAATAAAAAAAAATAAACACAATGAATGTAATTTAGTTTTTCAGTTGTCAATATCATATAATAAGATTAAAAGAGTTGAACGAGTACTTGACTTAATGAAAAATTTCGAGTTAAGTTGGAATATTCGACTCAAAAAAAAAAATTGTAGTTCTCCAGTTTATTTCACTACTTTATTGAAAAATAAATGTTAAACTTATAAATAACTGGGATCCAAATACTTCCAAGAGAAAATATAAGGATGGTTTGTGGTTAAATAGTTATTGCTTTGATATTTATCACGATAACAATACTTTATACAGATTGGTAAGCACACCTTTTTTCTGGAATACTCCAAACCTTTTTCCTAAGTATTCGGCATTTTTTGTATACTTGAATTTTAAATTGAACTCGACTTGAGAACAAAAACAATACTTGTCCAACTCTAAAGATTAAAAATAAATTAAAGAAATCATATTAATTTGAACATTTTATTAATATGATTTCTTTATATTTCTTTAAATATATATATATATATATATATATATATATATATATATATATTATATATATATATGTATATATAATATCTATCAAATTTAAAAAAATCTAAAGTTTTTTTATCATCTAAATAATATGGTAAGTGATCAAATAAATTTAAGTTTGGCGGATAGAAAGTAAACTAGTTCTCTATATTTTTTAAATTTATATTAGGAGGACCACACGTACATAGAAGTATAAAACACTTGATTAGAGTATAGGCAAAGTTAAAGCCCGACACAGCATTAATACAAAGCTTACTGGTTGTACTTACGAAAAGCTTATATAAACACGTTACGTTTATAAATAAAGTTCAATGTGGGAACACAATCTTACGACATTGGTGACTGATGGTTAATATTTAAACATAATAAAAAATGTAAAGAGAGAAGTGGCCACATAAGATATTCACACTGCAGGATTCTATAGTGACCGTGAATTGTGGTTAATGATTACTATTACAGACTACACATTACAGTTAGTCATATGATTAATGAGTGTTTATTTAATGCATTCAAAGGTATCTAACAAAATACTCACCTGGTGTGCAGCTGAGAGAAGAAATTGAGACATTGGTGGAAAGCTAAGATGTTACATGATCCACCAGTGGCGTATTTTGGGTGATTTCTCGGGGGGTGTCTATCATATATTAAACTTTACAAACAGTATTTTACTATAATTTTACATAATTTACTATGTTAGGAATTGATAAAAGGTTTTACATTTGAAACTCATGTAAATAGTATAATAGAAAATTTGTAGATTATAATGAAACACCAATGTCCAATATATTAGGACTTTTAAAGGCGGGGGGTGTCCAGACATGGAAGACACCCCTCCGAAATACGCCACTGTGATCCACATAGAATTACAAATTACTACCTAACAGGGGCGCCAGAATGATTTTTTTGCTGTGGGGGAAAAATATTTCGAGCTCTTTTCTAGAAGGCATAGGAGCAAAAATAGGGGTATTTATTTTTTGGGTCTTAATCTCCATCCCCTCCACAATTTTTACAGCACCTATGCCGAGAAAATGTGTACATGTGTACATAGGTTTAATATTTTTTTCTTATAAATATTTATTAAACAAATTCAATTCATGTAGGTATAAAAATTGTAGACAAAACAAAATTGAACAACAGTACAAATTACAATTGTAATTAACTTTTTCACATACACAGTTTCTTTGTTATACAATCTTGAAACAAAAATAACATAACTATATTTTATTATACAATATTTATAATTATAATATACAATTTATATTTTAATGAATAATTTACATTTTGCCAAATACACTTTTTCTCTCTGCTGTCCAGCTAATGAACTCTTTTAGGATATCATCCAAGGAAATCTCATAGAAAATAATTTAGTTTAAAGGTTAGTAATAAATAGTAATAAATGAGTCAAACGCTTTTGACTCAGAGTTCGACGTGTATAGGTTTTTAAACACCTGAGCCCACTAAATGACCTCTCTGGTGTGGCTGATGCTGCAGGTATTGTTTCTAATAGTATATTAAGTCGTTTAACGAATCATCAATTGACGTGAAGTTTCTGGCAACATTTTAAATATTTCAACAATATTTTTTATTGTTTTTGAGGGATTGTCAGAATTTAAAATATTGTCAAGCATTATTAACTGAGCAACTAATTGATATACATTAAAATCAGTTACGTGAATACTGAGAAGTTTTTATATTACACTTAGTAATTTATATTACAATTTTTTCTCTATTGGTTGTACGTACCAAAATAATTTCAATTGATACTACTTTGTCTAACCCAGACTGAGTGAATCTTTCATTTAATTCGTTCAACAAACAATCACTTTTATATGACCAGACATAGTTGCCGCTCCGTCAAAATAAAGTCCTTTAACATTTTCAGAACTAAGACACATATGTGTGTCAACAATTCAAGTTGTTGCGATTTTTGATTATTGAGTTAGAGCATTTAAAAAAAATGTAATTTGTAAAAACGTGATTTTGCGTAAAATTTCCCGTTTTTTCGATTTTTTTAAAAAGTATTGAAAAGTTGGATTTTTGACTTGCCAAAGTACCATCTACATTCACTTTCCTTTCAGAAAAGTGGCTGTTTAAGCAAATCGAAGCATTTTTACTGCCAAAAAAGGTGTCATCAGACACAAAAATAAAAAAAAATAAAAAATTAAAAAAAAAACACACATCATTGTAAAACCAAAAAAAAAAGCGAGCAGTGGGGTAAGTGTCAAGTGAATAACAGTTTAAGGTTTATAACTGATTTGAGTTAAATTAAATTTGAAAGCAATTATAAACAATTGTTTTCGAAAAAAACGATTTTGAGAGATTAGTTCACATTAGTTTAACAATATTATTATAGAAGTGCGACGCGCATGCCACAGCAGCATTTTCCTATCTGTGCTCTGTGCAATGTATATTCTATCGGCAAACCACGTGTGAAAGTTTGGTAAAAATAAAAATTTAGTTATTGTGGACTAAATGTAAATATAAATAGATCATGAAGTCGTGGGGGGCTCTGCCCCCACAGTATTTATTTTGTGGGGGCAATTGCCCCCACTGCTCCCATTGTTCCGGCGCCCCTGCTACCTAATCAACTAGATTTTTACCAACAGTTATTTATTTTGATTATATTATTTGTATCTCTGTATTTGATTAGTTGGAAATTATATGTATTTATGTTTATGTAAGACACTAAGACTTAACCCATATAAATAGCTATACATTTATAGTATATTAAATTACTAAACATATGAAAACTGCTTAAAAAAACACTCTGAACAGTGTAAATCGTTCATCAATGAGAACGAGTGCCGAGTATGCAAATTATGTGATTATTAGAAAGAGTATTAGTCTGTTTAAGCATGTTGCCCGGCGGAGTTCGATGTATACAAGTCACGCTATCCTTAAATGAGGGTATTCATATATAAGTTGTATTATTATTTTTATGGCTTACGCATGTTATTATCGTAATTTCCAGTCAAAGTAACGGTCATATTCCCAATAAAAATGATTACAAATAACATACTGCATACTCAATTTTTTTGTTAGGTTAGGTACTGTACAGTTCTAATCAGCGTTGAGTATACTGTTTTTAGACAAATTCAAACTGTAACACTCACATCCAAAAACAATGGCAGAGCACATGATTTTGTCCAAGAATAGGTTTGTGTTTAAGGAAAAAATAGCAATGTGATCCGTGTAATAAATTAACAAATAAATTTGTCTTCATTTGTCAAGCATATCACTCAAAAATCTACATAATCTAATGGGAGTTTCTAAAGAGAATTTATTCGGATTTTGTAAAAAAAAATCTATTTCTTTGATATCTTGTCAAACTCTGCCGTCACTGCAGTTGCATACATGGTACAAATGGAATAGTAATTTATTTATTGTTCATAGTGAAGTTTAGTTTGGCACTTACTATTCTTACCACGAAATATTATACAAATTAGCCAAACTACGGTCAGAATAATTAAAAAATTTAACTAATTAAATAATTAATTAATTTTAAATTTTAAAAGTTTTCAAATTTAGCTACTTTAACAGTCTTACTACCTCTCGTTCATATTCTTTATTAATCCTCTTAATATTTTTCATAAATAAATGTGAGGAATTCATTGCTTCATTATAATTATTGAACAATTCAGTTTCACAGAAATTAAATTAAGATTTCTTTGTTATTATTTAGAACTAAAGTTAATAACATTAATGATTCTAAACTGAAAGGAAAAAATAATGCATTGAACAAGGTCAAATTATGTTAGATGGACAAAAAGGAAAATGTTATGTACATAAATCATACGTAGAGCTATAGGAATTGTTTTTTCCGCAGTGGTCCCATCAAACCTGCAAATAATTTCAAAAATATATCACAGATGGTGTTGATATTGCGTTCCATCATTTATAGTTCGGAACTGTGATTGTGTGGAGATAAGGATCAGACTAAAGAAAAATAAATGTATGAAAATTATTGCAGAAATGTAATTAATGATGTTAGATTTGCACCTCGGCTAGCTACGAATAGCAATATACCGAAAGCCGGAGATAGGAAACAGAATATATACTTCATTAAACAATCGAAAATGGAAAAATGCTCCGCCAAGAAAAAATGTTCAAAGAAGATAGGTAATTTTTAAAAATAAATATTATTGAAAATTACACCCACATTAAATTAAATTATCAAATATGTAGGTAGTATTGTATTATAGGATATTAAAATAAAATGTTAATCATCATAATTATAAACTTAACCATCCGAACTAAAGAACACATTTTGAAAAAGGCTAAGTAGATAAGTTTCATAATAAATTATAGTATACTTACTCAAAATCCGATATCAATATTTACAATTAATTTTAATTGATCTTTTCACCTATTGCGATCAATACAAGATATCAAGATACAAGATATGTATCAATATAATACAATTACAATAATATTATGAACATGAATACTATGAACTCGACAACAGTTAAATACTAACATTGAACATTTAACAAGATTTTTAGCTCAGTATTCTATTGCAGTTGGATGTCGGTGCTAAACGTTTGGTGTTCTAAACTATATAATTTTCCTGTTTTATTATCCATTTACAAAGTTCTATATCTTTTCATAATTTTACAAATGTTTTATTAATTTTCTTCGTTCCATTACGGTACGTCTTTTTCGTTGATAAGACCGTTTTTTGTCAATGCGTCAATGCAAACCTCTTCGTAGTGATTGATCGCGACCGTTATTAAACTATTTCAGTGAACCATCTATTTTAGTTAATTCCAATTGCAATTTTAAAATGTAGATAATGTTCCATTGAAATTTATCAGGTAATTTCAATGACACTGAATTTGTTCTCCTAATTATTTCTTGGTTTTCTTTTTCGTACGAGTGTAACAATATTTCACGAAATGACGCTTTTTTAACAAACAGTCACTCCAGTTTGAGATCGTGTATTTTTTCACAATGTACTAATTTACTTACCTCGTGTACCATACAGAATATTCCTTATTTTTATTAGTCAACTTGTTTTATCGACTTTTAATACTACTATCAAGTAATGTAATTTGTCCATACAAATACTTGATCGTGTGAAATGTGTAGATTTTATTAGTTTTGCTATAATGCCGCATCAGCATTTTCGTATTACGTCAATGTTTGATATTCAAGTGTATAGTTGCTGTATAGACCACTTCTTATTGTTCATTCATACATTTAATGTAATTCACTTTAAACAAAATTCATCCATAATATTTAATAAAATAGTACATGATCGTTAATTTAAAATGAATTAAAACGTGCAAATGTAAAAATACATACAATATAATATACAACAGGATGTGGTCCATACAGCAATTATACATTTAAATATCTAATATTGAGATGGTACCAAAATGCTGATATGACGTTGCAACAAAAACAATAAAATCTCCACATTTCATAACTGTGTAGATATATAATATTGTGTTGTTTAATGGTCGTTGTAATGGGTCGTTGACGGCAAGCTGGACGTTATACGGGGCAATGAAAATACAACAATTGATATTTAAGAACTACATTCCAATGTTAATGCAAATCTAATATGCTACTCTTTCAAATCAAGAAAAATATAATTGGAAGCTAACAGTTTCACGAGATAATCCTTTTCGTTGTAAGATATTTATAGATTATGTCTACAACACTCAAATAATTGAATTATTGACAATAAATATATTATAAATATACGATTAATAAATTATTATTTTGTATATATATATAAATATATTTTTTACTATTTTTCATATAGCTGATAGTTTGAGGGAACAAAAATAGTGGGGGTTTCGTCTTCTAGCCACTATACATAATTATCTTAGGGAGGATTTAAAATGGTTTGGTGATAAAGTTAAAAACTTCCAAACCCTCTCTATTTACGTTCATATATACATACATATATGATCCAGAGAAAATTTCAATATAGGTGAAGTAAGAAAACATAAAAATACAACTCTGATCATCTATGCTTGTGCCGAGAGACCTAGATTCTGAATTTTCCGCCACCAACTTTGGGCTGGATGAAATCTGCACCCTCGTATTTGTGATGTTGACGTGTAATGATTTTTTTTTTTGTAAATTCGCGCGTGGTCTCGGTGGACATAAGAGCGAGTTGTGTGTGACGGTTGAACTCTTTACGGTTATAAACTCTTTACTTGTGCAATCTATTGATAATTGATATACAACAATAGGGAATCAACTTGTACGTACCCTCTAATGATCCGGGAATCAACTCAACGGTGTCGGTGCAGGTAAACAGGTACCCGGGAATCAACTCGTACGCAGCCAAATTATTGAATAAAAAAGTTTTTTGAGATAATGAAAAAAAATATACGATTTGTTTTAAGAGTATATGAAGGGTACAAGAAAAAACCAGAAAAGTCACGAAATTGGCGATTTTTGTATCAAATTATTTGTATTGACGCTTTTGTCTTTTAAGGAATCAAATTTGAGAAAAAATATATTAGTCAAGGATTATGACCTCCAGAAGTTTTGGCATACAGGAAGAGAACTAGAAGTTTTTCATTTAATTTAATGATGAAATTTTATATTAATTTTAGTTGCAAAACCCAATTAGGTACTTGTGATATACTTGTCCAGCTCATTTTAGATTATTATTGTGTACAGATAAATGTGTCTTTAAATTTATATGATATAAACTGCTATTTGACAGTATAATATCATTACTATTACGATGATTATCGTAAATAGTATAAGTGTCCATTCATATTTTTATATCGCGAATTATAAAAAATATTCCATTGTGCAAGTTTTGTCTTTTGTACTGTTTTTTTTTTTATTAAAGATTTTTGTGATTTTCCAAACGAAAACGCAATCGTTTGTCGAGGATTTCGGCAGTTTCATCAACTATGTTCTTTTTAAGTAAATATGTAAACAAACATAGGCAACATTTTGTTTTGCCTCTCCTTACAAGTAAATATCACATCAAATATTTCTTTTTATACGTAAAAATTGCCCCGGAAAATGCCGCCCTACGCGTGAGCCTACGTTGCCTATCTTTTAAGCCGCGTCTGAGTAATTGTGTAATTGTGGTTTGAGACGAAGGCTGGTGCATTTGTGATAAAACGAAGAGGTTGGAAAGTTTGAATTTTGTTCGATTTTTTGGTCGCTCTCCAAAGTTGGATGCCGTAAGTCCAAAGTAATATCAAGAGAGTTTTATATAAAAGGATTTTAGTTTTTAAACTGAGATTTGAATGTTTACCAAGTAGGTAATAGAGTGATTTCCGCCTCAGGTATAGAAGGATTCTTTTTTTTTATGAGGTGTGCCCAGGTTAGCCGTTGGTCTAGGATTAGACCTAAGTATCGAGGTTAGAAGATTTCGGCATGCTTTTATTATTTAATGTAACAGATGGGATTATTCCTTGTATTAAAGTAAATGTCTAGTAATGAGATTTCTCGTGGTTGATTTAGACTTTCCATTTGAAGTATCATGACGACATGAGGTCTAAGTGATTTTGTAGATTATAGGCCACAGTGTTTGGATCTTTAGTCTGTGAGTAGATTATTTTATCGTCTACGAAATCCGTCACAGAGGAGTGTGGAGTTGGTCAGCTGAGTATAGGTTATATATAATAGGGAAGGATATGGCGCCTTGTGAGACACCTACTGTTATAGGGGCGATATTTGGAACTTCAAATCCTACCTTTAATATAAAATAGTGGTTTTCAAGGAATGATTTGTAGAATAAATAATATGGTCGAGGCAAGATGTATTTTCATTTATACAAAAGACCAAGGTGCCAAACCTTGTAGAACGATTGGGATACGTCAAGAAGGATTGCTGAGCAATATTCTTTTTTTTCAAAGGAGCTAACTATGGCGTCAGTTAACCAATGTATTTGGTGTATAGTTAAGTGACTCTTACGGAAGCCAAACTGAGTTTGTAGCATAATAAATAAATCGTTTAATAATGTAGGGTGATATTCGTATTAAAATTACTTTTTCTCAAAGTTTAGAGAAGTTTATTGGTCAATATGAATATGGGGTTTCGGGAGGTTTGCCTGTTTTTAAAATTAAGATAATAATATATGTTTTCCATTGTAGAGGAAAATAAGAAAGCCTAAATATTGAGTTAAGCATATGGGTAAGGTCCATAATTGCTTTTTTGGGAAGTTGGCGAACCACTCCGGCTATGAATCTAAACCCGGAGATATATTGAGAGGAAACTAGTTTATGTGGTATTGGATTTTGTGTGGATAGTTTGGCTAAGTAGAGTGGCATAGAAGAGGTCAAGGTCTTATTCACATACTTTTTAAATACGTTGTTAGGGACGTCGTGGTGGGGTTGAAAAACATTAATCAAGTGCGAGCGAAAAACTTCAGATTTTTCTTCGTCTGATTTGCACCAAGTATTATCGAAAACAATTTTAAAATGTATAACGTTTAACTGCTTTCGTATTTTATTCATAAGGTTTATTAGGACACATTGTACTACTTGTATTATTACAGTTAAATGTAAATCATTACGTGTAATAACATAATTAATAACATAATTATACATGTACATAATGACTTTTATTCACTCAATTTTTAGAAAAAATTCTGAAATGTATCATCAATTATCGTGAAAACCAATGGCGGTGCGTTAAAACATTATCAATAATAAACATAAAACAATAAAACATTGTTTACTCAAAAATATAAAATAACTCAATAATTATAATTATTATAAAAATGAGTTGTTTATGATATGCTACTATACTATAAGATTATTTTATTTCTTCATAATTTTATAAATAAAATGTTATATGCACTGATTCGTCTCTACAGTAATTGTATGAGTAACGAGTGTCACTAAATATATATTATTAATAAGTAAATTTTATTTATATCTAACCGTAATCGCTCCATCGTCGCCGTCAAATCGGTTGAGAACTGAATTGTCTCACTATTGATGACGGGCGTATGATATGGTAAAAAGGGGATGTAGTGGGGTATTTCCAAAATTATATGTACGGAAGAGATGTCTCATCGTAATATTTTAATAATTTAATTGCATTCAGACTGTCATTAATGTCATGTGTTTAATGTTTATTATTTTTTCTTAATGAAGCGATATACATTTAAAACTTAAAATGTCAGATATTATTGATATTATTTTAAATAAAGATCTTAGTTCTTTTTCGTATGAAAAAAATGAATTTTAAAAGGTAAACAAAAAAAAAAAACCAATACCACATTTATCATAATAATATAAAGAAGCAAAAACTTTATGAAAATATCAATTGTATTGGTATTCACTGGTTAGCGTGAAACGTTGAAATAAATAAATTATACTGTTACATATGTGTCTTGTTCTGAGGAGAGAATATGTGGAGTATAAATGGCATTCTTATAATTAAAAACTTACTACGTAAAGCTGAAAAACACCAAATTTCAAAAAAACACCTAATTAACAAGGAAAGTTTTCATATGCTGGGTAAAAATAGGATTGAACATTCAATATCTGAGAGTCGTAGATTAACTTAAATTAATCATAATAAACAAATGGACATAAACAGAAAGATATTAGCTCGCTTAATCGATGTAGTTCGTTTTTTAGGGAAACAAGAATTGGCATTCCACGTGAAATCATGACATCGTGAGAATGAAGGTTCTTTAAATAAAAGAAATTATTGTGCAATTTTAGATTTACTTGCTAAAAAAAAACTAATTTATAAGAAAACATTTTTTGATAAATTCTGTTTTGAAAGGAATTTCACACGACGTACAAAATGACTTGATCCATTGCGTAACTACGGTATTAAATTCTCATATTTTAAAAGAACTGCAAATTACAAATTGTATTTCAATACAAGCCGATGAAACTACGGACGTATCATGACAATCTTAAATGAGTTTAATTTTTCGTTATATTCTTGACAATAAGATCGAAAAAAGATTTATAGGATTTTTTCATGTTTCCAAAAATAAGACTGCGGCTGGCTTATCCGAAGTAATTCTAAATTAACTTTCAAAGTGGAATATTGGTAAAAAAGTTGTGTGTAAACATATGATGGTGCTTCTGTTATGGTTGGTAAAAAATATGGAGTTTAGTCAACTGTACAAAATATTTATCCATTGGCTATTTTTATACATATGATGAGCGTTACATCAATTGAATTTAGTTCTACTTCCAGGCACAAAATCAATAATAGATGTTAAATTATTCATAGCAAACCTTACTATGTTCCACACATTTTTTAGATCTTCTAAAAGAAGTATCTTATTAAGAGAGCAAGGAGTTAAATTACCAAATCAATGCAATACACGTTGGAGTTATCATTCAAAAGCTACTTTAACTATAAAAACTAATTTCAATTAACTAAAAAATGCCGTATCTCATGTAGTTGATGACCCTGGCTGAAATTCCACTTCTGTTTGTACTGCATTTGGTATATTGAGTATTATGAACAATCGAAAATTTGTTTACTTATTGGTACTTTATAGTAAAATATTTATATATACTGATCACACATTTTGTATTCTACAAAATAAATCAACTACTGATACTAAATATTGTGTTAACGAAATTAAAAGTCTAACTTCACGGTTAAAAGATTTGAGAAATTAAACTTCCATAGACGATATCATAAAATGTTCCGTTGAATTAAACACAGATTTAAAGTATACTAATGAGGAACAATCTAATTTATCTCGACTTACGTATGAAATTATTGATATATTAATTGTTTAAATAAGTATTAGATTTAAAGATTTTGAAAAACTAGAGTTTATTGAAATAATAAATGAAAAAATGTTTGCATCATATAAAATTCATTTTTCAGAAGAAAAATTAAGACAAATTTCTAAATATTATCCAGATATTTTTGATAAAGATCGTCTAAAAAATGAGCTTCACATATTATATGCAGATCCATTGAAATATTTCGCTCCTTTGGAATTTATTGATTTTATATTTAAAAGTAAGAACCTGAAACATTTCTTAAATATTTTTAATAATTTTTCAAATAAATTATAATTATAAACATTATTTTAGATGAGCTTCAAGAATTATATCAAAAAGTTATGAAACTTATTAAATTAGTATTAACTATTCCTGTAACAACAGCCTCAAGTGAAAGATCCATGAGTACTTTAAAACGTATCAAATCCTTTTTAAGAAATTCAATGACAAATGATAGGCTTTCATCTTTGTCTACTTTAGCTATTAAAAAAAAAATGTTAGGTAAATTATCAAAAGATCCAACATTTATAAATAATGTAATATATGTTTTCACAACAAAACAAAATCGGCGAATTGATTTTAATTATATTCAAATACAGTTATTTTATGTAATTTAATTTTTTTATGATAATCTAGTTTTTAAATAAATTATATATATCACCATATCTTTGGTTGTCTTGTTGTTTACCCTATAAAATTGTTCACGCGCCGCCACTGGTGAAAATAAACATATTATAACAACCATGTAAACTATTATATGATTAAGATGATAATCATAAATCTGTATCTTTTTTTATTTTTTCACACAAATCAGCAATACATTTACTTCCTGGAAATTCCGCACATTTGGATACCTAATACCAAATATTTTTGATTTATCATTGTCAAAAGCTAGATAATAATAATGTTAGTAGGACTAACATAGTTATACAAGTAGGACTGTCTGTTCCTACTTGTTGGTATTAAATCATTTCATTTGTTTGAATGATATTGTTGCCATCGAACAAATAAAATGAGTAAACGCGTTAATAAAAGGATAATCTACTTTTTTGCTTAAAAAATGATTAAAAATGCAGAAAACGTACTTCAGAAACTCTATGTCAGTGTGTAGACTAAATGTATTAGTAGCGCATTCAGCGTTTCGGTTCCTACTGATGACGTCATAAAAAAGTTAACTCAGAGAAAACTAAGTTAGTAAAATTGTAATATGTATTACACATTTTTAAAAAGTCTTTATATTTGATAAGACTACTAAAATTATACGTCATTTATATCCAAAAATAGATTTTGGTATTTGATTTTCAGTGTATCGAATGAATGACAAACACAGAAATAATTACAGTGATATGTTTGAATAAGATAATACAATAAATATTAAATAGTAGTGATTCAAAATTCTATAATTATTAGTTTTAAAAAAATAACTATACAGCTAATGGCGTAATTAGAATCTTGGGACCTCGATTATAAGGTAAGTCTTACTAAGACTATTTACTACTTACTTATTGTTCAACGCGCTTTTCGATTCTTTCGTGATAAAAATACCTTCCAAGTTTACTTCTACATTGAGGGGGGCCTCTTTGAATCTTGGGGCCCCGATGTTAGACACGGACATCCACACCATAGATTAGTATATATCCACACTAGTGGTTTGTCACTGTAGTATGTCTTTAATTGTGCTGTTAACGATATTTTTCATCATTAATTTTACTTTGTAACCAAATAGGTAAGTACCATGAAACAAGTTGAATTATGTTCTTTGAAAATACCGTTGACTGATAAAAATAATGATTGATAAGAAAAAAATTAATATTTAAGAAATTAACCTACAGTATAAATAATATATTTTTTTAAAGGAATGTAATATGTCAACGAAACCAGCTGTGGAGAATGATATATCAGTCGACGATAATAATAAAAACCAAATTCATAACTTTCAAATAAGACCTACACAAAATCAAAAGTAAGTAGTATATTATACTGGTATGACTGCATAAATGGTACATATTAATTAGTTAAAAAAAATTTTTTTGTATATTTTGTTTGCTTTCAAATATCTTTTTATTTTATATAGTTTTACTTTTTTTAAAGAAATCTATTTAAAAACTCATATTTTGTTGTTTTTGGTAATGTGCCACTGTTATATTGTTTAATTATACTTTTTTTTTTATAGTTTTTCAATTTAAATGATATAGTAGGTATCTAACATAAATATATCTTTAATAATTCATGTACAAATGCAAACTAATTATATAATAATCCAGTATTCTTTATTTTAAAATCCTTCATAATATATATATATTATAAATTGTAACATATTTACATTTGAAATACTTGCGTGATCATTTTTTTTTTTTTTGTATATAATATAATATAACTCATTATTTGTAATATCAATATTATTTGTAAAATCTTAAGAATTGAAGTTCTTGAATATAAAAGATTAGTAATACTTATTATTATAACTATTGATTTTCTAAACTTTTATATAATATAAAGGCTTTACTACCATACATACAGACTTGCCAATGTAATATTTGTATGTAAAAATGTAGTAAAATCAATTGAATCAGTTTTTTACATTTATATTTCTGTAGTTCATTATATATATAAAATTTAATGATTTCAGATTTAAAACACATTTTGCAAAAGAAGTCATTCAAGAAACTCTTATTAAATATTTGAAGGATAAAGAGTATAATCAAATTCAAGCTGAAATACTTAGCAAAACAATAGGAAGTGAAATCAAAAATAGAATTAAAGGTTTTATTTATGCTTTTTTATTAAAAATTATATTGTATTTATTATTATTATATATAATTATTTTTTCCAATTAATTTCAATCACAGATACTTATTTTCTAAATTTAAAATATTATATTTCAACAATATTTGTGTATTGTCAATAGGAAGTTTATCTTAACTTTGTAGAATTGTAATAAATCAATTAAAACAAAAAAAATTGAATAGTAAAATTAATAATTTTTTTTGTTAATAAAAGAATAATTTAAATAATACTTTTTTATAATTTACTATGATTAATACTTATTTACATGAGTGTGCAGAGAGCGAGAAAGAGGAGGTAGATTATGATTCAACCCCTCCTCCCAATTTTAACAAATATTTAAAAATTTAATAAAATAGATAAGATTATGGATGTATATTGACTTGTATTCCCTTGTTAAGTGAAAATTATAAAATCTGCTTTTATCAATGTATATTTTAAGAAATTGGATGAATAATACCCTGTAGACAAGTGATTTATTGTTTTTTTTCATTTTATAGATCAGTATTTGGACAGTCGTTATAAGTTTATGGTACAAGTTGTTTTAGGCGAACGTCATGGTGCTGGAATAAAAGTTGGGGCTCGTTGTGTTTGGGATGCTGATACAGATACTCTTGCTTTTGATCAATTTTTAAATGTAAGCTTATTAATTAATTATTTTAGTTAAATAGTAAGTAGACTATTTATAAATTTCTGAATAGTTTCAATAGTATTTATTAATTTTAGATTCTGTAAAATATAGTTATTTCAATTGTTAAAACTTAAAATATATAAAATTAATAAAAAATGGTAATTTTAAATGGTTAAATAGATATATTTTTATTGTTATTAATAAAAATAGTAAATATATAGTAATGGTAAATAAATGGTGATTAAAAGTGTCTTAACTACTACTATAACTAACAATATTTCTTTAATAATTAATAAATAATACAGCTCAATTAAGATGGTTTCAATTTTAATTCTATATTTTTTTGTATAAAAAATGTAAAATTTAATATATGCGATTTTTATAATAATAATTAGTATAATATTGGCTATAGCCATAAAAATTTATTAGATGAAAATTATTTTAAAATTATTTATTGAATAATATAATCCTATTTATTTTTTAGGAAACAATATTTTGTATGGCAGTTGTGTTTGCTGTTTATTTTTATTAATATCGTAGAAACCCACTCCAATCTGACAATCTTAGTAAGATTCAATAGTATTTTGTATTATATTTATTTTGTGGAAAATATATAATAATATTATAAAGCTTTTATTCGTGTACTATCAAAATAATGTATAATTCATTTTTTATAAATATAGGAAAAAAATTGCAGATTAAAGTTAAATATATATTATTGTAATCATCATGTCAAATGAAGAAGTTTGGGATGATTTAGTAAATTTACCTGCTGACCCTCCTGAAATGCGCCAACTATGTTTATCGTGCGAGTAAGATAAATATAATTTTGAATTATGTGATTTAAATATTTTTTATATATATATAAATCTTAAAATAAACTACCTATAAAAGTATATTTTTACATATTTATTAATACAATTTAATTTATTGATTAATATTTTTGTAAATTTAGACGACCTCAGAATGTGTGCTGGTGTAATTATTTACCTGAAACAAGATTAAAGCCAAATTGTAAAATTATTCTATTACAACATCCTGCAGAAGAAAAAAGGAGTCTTCGTACTGCCCCTATGTTAACATTAGGATTGGCAGAAGAAAGTTGTGTTATTTATAAAGGGAAAAAATTTCCTACAAAAAAGTATATATTTTTTCTCTAAAGATAATTTACTATTCTTAATTATAATAATATTATGTTGTTTATGTTATGGTCATATATTTTATTTGTATTGAATTTAAATTATTTCAATAGATATGTTTTTACAAAATAAATCAAACTGTTGCTGGATAGTCTACATATTTGATTTACATATTTAAATAGTTTTTAATATATGACTTTAAGTCTTTGTTAATAACAATGCTAGAGTTAAAATTTTTGTTGTTGTTGTATAATCTGTTAATTAAATATTTATTAGTTAATCTTTTAACCTACAGTATAATATAAATACTTAATATTTGTTGAGT
The DNA here is from genome assembly GCA_034509805.1 of Sipha maydis. NCBI lineage: Eukaryota > Metazoa > Arthropoda > Insecta > Hemiptera > Aphididae > Sipha > Sipha maydis. Next base: position 120,275 of record JASXSY010001823.1, on the reverse strand, counting down.
ATTATTGAATATGTATTCATCTCAAAATAAAAAAAAATAAAAACTTACTAATGAATGTATATGCATATGTTTTTACAGACATGTCGGACTTTGGGATATTCTTTCATCCAAACACTCTGTATTGTTGTACCTTTCTGAAAAAGCAATTGACATAGCTCATTTACCTAAAGAAACAGAAATTCATAATTTGATTATTCTTGATGGTACTTGGCCCCAAGCGAAAGCCATTTATAATAATACTCAACTGCTCCAATCAATGACCCATGTTAGTACATTTTCAGTTTAATATTTTGGTAATACTATACTCGTATTTTCTCTACTCTCCTTGAAAATAATCAAAAATAAATAAATGTCTCAATGATTAAATATAGACCAAAAACACATTTTCAAGCTTATAATCTATCACTTTATTATTTTTTATAATTATTATTATTATTATGCTAAGGTTTATTGCGTTTAAAATATTATCACTAGTATGTAAATTGTGTCTATTTGCATCATAAAATATAAATTAAAAATATAAACATTTTTTTTTTTATTAATTTTTTTAAAAATGTATTAGCTTTAGTTAGTATATTTTTAAGATATATTTTAAAATACTTAATTATGTTGTTGAGTGAGACACATAGATGACTGTCACTAAATTTTTAGGTTGTTGCTTATTAATGAACTAGTGGTTGGAGAAGTGGTTTAACTGTAACTGACTAGTTGATAACCGATTGTCTGGTTTACCATGCCATGCCACCTAAAATTGTTTGTACATATTTATGTTTCAAAATTTTAAGTTTTTAAGAGATTTTAACAATTTAAAGTTTTTGATTATTTGTTAACTAATTGAATAATTTTAGTGTATAAATTATTATTTATAATTAGCTAACATATTCATATTAATATATTATTTTATGATTTAGGTAAAATTGATGCACAACTATGAAAGTCAATATATTATCAGAACTCAACCAACTGATGGATGTCTTTCTACATTAGAAACTGCCGTTGAAGCTTTAACAATATTAGAAAATGACAATTCTTATAAAAGTATGTTGCTTAAACCTTTAAATGCTCTTTGTGATTTTCAACTTCAACATGGAGCAGTTACGCATCAGAGCAAAGAATTTAAAAAAAGAAATCGAACTTATCCTAAACTGATAGGAAGACGTCTACGGCAGTATTTAGTTGATGATAGTTGTTCAGAATTAATTAATATATAATAAAACATAATAAATATCTTTTCATATATTTTTATGTTGTAATAAATTTATAATTGTGGTGTACAAATATAAATTTAATCTTATATTTTAAACAGTATATTATAAACATTAAATAATAATACTGTTCTAATTTTGCACTGTGTAAATATATTTATTTCTATATAAATAAATAAAAGTTTACCAGGAAGTATTATTATATTTGTAATTTATGACTAGTTCTGAATTAAAAATTCATCGTCAGGTACTTAAAGTTAATAAAATTGCAACTGAATATAAAATAATTAAATTGTCACATTTATTTTTTTCATTGTTAAATCTATACCATCTTTTTAAGTTAATTTTTATTGATATGGTTTTTAATCTGAAATTTTCAATTGGTTTAAATGTTGAGATAAAACTATTTCTAAATTATTAATCTCTCCTACAATTGTTTGTTGCTGAATAAAAATTTGATTTCAGAATTCAACCAAATTGTCTTTACTCCTCTCTTGGCTTTGATTGCAGCTTCAGATAATACATTTGATATGTATATTAATGTATTTTGGAATGTCTCAATTTTACTTTAATTCAAGTTTTATTAAAGTAGATATTTTAATTGAAATTTATTAATTTCATGATTAAATATTCAAACCTGTTCATTGACCTGCATTAATAAATTATAAAATAGTAAAAAAATTAAATTAAATTAAAAATTTTTAAATAGTTAATACTTTTAATTAATATTTAAATAAATAAACAAATAGTTTATGAATAAAAATAAATAAAAGCTTATCTTGGAATACTTGTTTACATTTTTTTTTTTCTACTTAAATATTTGTAAAGTACAACCATTTCAAATTAAAAATCTTGTCGTCAGATAATATACAAAGTCAATAAAATCACTATTTTTTCATACTCAGTCAAGGTTTTATTGACTTTGATTAAACTTGACAATACATTTTTGATTTGAAACCGGTCGTACTTCACAAATTCAATAATACTCCAGGTTAAGCTTTTATTTATTTCTATACATAAACTGTTTGTTTATTTATTTATATATTAATTACAAGTATTAACTATTTAATGATTTTAATTTTAATTTTGGTAAAATATTATCTTTCATAAATAAATAATCATAATTAATTATAGTTATTGATGTATATTCAACTTTAAGATTATTAACTATTTACCACTTTGAAGTAGGCAATTAGGAATCATATTTTTTTTATTATTGAGATCACTAGTATATCTTCTACTTATTTTTTTGAAGCTACATGTGTAGACATGTCAATTAGTTAGTAATACATTGTAGTTTGGAGCATAATCAATGTGTGCACTGAACTTATTTTTATCATTTCATGTATTACATTGATTTTGAAAATAAAAATGTTATGTTTATGTTTCATACATAACAAGTTTTTTTTTTCTGAATTATTATTATTTTACCATAAAATTGGGTTATGGATTACAATTATTTTTCTCTTGTAATTTAGGTATAAGTAAATATTTTTTTAGTGCATGCAAAAAAAGTTTAAGTAAAACAAAAATTATGGTCATGTCTTATGTATACCTATTAAAAATCATTTAACTGATAAAGTATGGTCAATTTTGGAATATGTTCATGAAAAATAAATCTTATTAAGGTCTTAAAAGTTATGTATCAATTTATCCGACACCATCAAAAACATTTTCAATTTTTTTTACATGATATTTCCAAATATCACATTACAGTGTCAATTGTACCTATACTATACATGTTTGTACATATTTGTAGATAAAAATTAAGACTAAATCGGCAAATTCTCTAGTTTTCACCCCCATCTCAAATTACAATACTGGTTTAATTATATAGTAAAATAAAACATCTTTATGCCAAACCCATGTAAAATTCCATTTAATAATATAAATATTTGCAGTAATAATTATGAACAAATTTAAAACACAAATATATGATCAAATTTGTTTTTTTTATTGTTATAACATATACATTTATAATCTGTTTTCAGCAATAATAAGTGACCTCTTGAAATATTAGATTATAAAATATTATTATTATTAAGAATAAATCTCAGGGACCTCCGGTGATTGCCAGTTATCCAGGTGGGCCATGCTAATATTGGTGTTGACAAGTAGATTTGTACTATATGATTAGATACATAAGATAAAACAGTCAAATTTGATAAATCTTATTTAAAAATTTAATATTATGCATATTAGATTAAAATACAATTTATCAGTCTATCAAATTGCCAAAGGCAAAAATTATTATTCAAATAGTAATTTAGCAATAATAACAATATAAAATTAAGATGGTACTTAATTTATTACAAATTAATGTTTATAAATATGTAAACAATATATTATTCAAAATAAAGTATTTTACCAATCTACCATAATTTAATGAAAAATTATACAACAATAACTGCTATAACTTTTTATTAAATAACAAAATAATTAAATAAAAATATATTTTTCTTTTTGTTTACTTGTACTTATAACTGCTGAAAAATAAATAAAAATTAAATTAATCAAATATGAAATAATAACATTATATTCAAAAATTTACCTTAAATTAATATCACAAATAATTTGAGTCTTATCTGTTGTATCCAAACCACACATGGAAATATTTGTATATCTATTCATACCCATTTGTCACTAAAGATAAATATCAAAAACACGTGTTATAAAAAAACTATTGAAAAAAATACTTATTAATTTATTTTAAAATTACATTTATATGAATTCTTATATATCCTCAATTGTCAGCATATATTCAATATACTTAACAGAACAAAATTATTACTGATAAATATATTAATTAAATAATATTAAGTACATTACATTGTATATTTTATTAATTAATGCTGACAATTGATAAAAACAAATTAAATAATTTAAAAACCTTTTTTTTTTTCCAAATATAGATTCAGCATCTGGTGTTCCTTTATTTGGAGTTAGCTTTTTATCTTTAATACATGTAACAATGGGTTTCTGCATTACTTGAGTTAAATCTTTATAATCTTCTTCTTCTTGTCTGTTATTGATGTCCAAAGTCAATTGCTTTACTCTTCTTAACTCTGCTTGCTCAGCCATTTCTTGACTCTTTAAATTTGATGCCAATTCTGAATCTACTGGTACTTGTAAGCTTTTGAATGTTTGTTTGTTACCTTTTTTCAACATTAATATAAAATTCACAGAATCATCTTCATTTGTACTCTGTAACTGCTCATAAGTCTTTTTACTATATTTTTTTAAATGAAATGGTATAGATATTTCTGTCTGTGGACGTGTCGCTTCTTTTGTTCTTTCTTGTATGTTATCGCTGACCATTTTATCAAAAGATTCTAAAAACTCAAAGTCTTCTGGATCTTCAATCTTACGGCGAACAGGTTCATCTTGAATTTTATCACTACTTGCAGAAGCATCACTATCTTCGTCATCAGTAGAATCCACGTCAGAGTCTTCCTCTTGTGTCTCCTCATTGTGACGCTCATCAGCTTCTTCATCAATAGTAGCTAATTGAGATTCTTCACTTTCTTTAAGATTATATTGTTGAATGAGTCTTTCTTGAAGTAACATAACAATTTTTTGAGCTTCAAGGAAACAATTTTTCATTTTCAAGTTGGGTCTGAGTTTTTTTAATACATCTGTAACCATGTAATCCACCGTAACGGGAAAAGGATTTTGAGTATCCCAAGTAGTACTTGACTTTTTTAACCAAAAATAATATTGAAAGTATAAAATAAAACAATCTAATTTAAGTTTACCAGGACCTCGATTGAAAAATTCACCACAAGTGTCAAGTAAAACGCATATAAGTTTCAATCTAAATAAATTTTGAGGAGGATCAAAAGTGGAATAGAAATCTGGATCATATACAACACCAAATGAGACAAAACTGTATAATACTTTGAATACATCATTGCTTTCTATTAATCTATAATTATAAAGTTCACCAAAATATTTGATCATAGCTATTCTTCTTTGATTAAATTTCACCAAGTTTGTTTCAAGACCAACACGTATATCTTCCATAACACCATCAACAACACGTGTTCCAATTGAATCATCGTAATCAACAAAAGCTGCAACCAAACATGCTAAATCTGAAATCATTGGGTAAGTAACATTCCACGCTTCAGTTAAACATTTTATTAAATAAGTTTTTTCTGCCAAATTTTCCCAGTCCATTTGTTTTAAAAGACTCAAAATCATATTCTCTTTTTCAGGAGCATCTTTTAATTCATTATATAATAAATGTCTTATAAACTCGTGTAATATTGGTCTTTGCTTTTTCATAATAGCTGGTGAATCAGTTGGGTTAACAAAATAGTAAGCATTTTCAATCATTGTAACATAAACTGGTCTTAGAGCTGAGATGGATTTGACTCTCATCATTTGTTCTAAGTATATTTTAGTACGGTGGTGACTTTCTGGAGAACGATATAAAAATCTACCAGCTGTTTCTAATAAAGCACAACCCATTTCTATATGATGATGAGTAAAATCATTTAGTAGCATTTTAAAACAATGCAATGCTTCAGATTTGGCCATTAGGTTAAATTTCACCATCTCTCCAATGTAACGTACAACTTTAAGTTTTGTTTCTATGTTAATCTGATCTTTTTTCTTTACATTATATCTGAAGTCACTTTTTAATAAAGAACAAAGTTCAAGTCCAACTTCTGGCATTAGAGGATTTAAAATTGCCACTAGACGTGTATAGAATGGCAAAAGATCTACTCTTGTTCTAGGTACACTGAACAGAACTTTAACTAATTTCTTACGATTGTTCTTGGTGTTAAGATATATTAAAAATTCGATTGCCAAATTGTCTATCATTTCTCTATTTACACACTTTGGTAGCTGTTCAATAAATGATTCAAATATAACTTTGGTGCCAATATTGGATACTTCAACTTCAGCAGCATCTTTAATGTCTGATATGCTTTTCTTGGCGTTACATTCCGCATCAATTTCTTCAGGTTCATCTAATTTTTTATTTTTATCAGGAATGTAATTACTAAGATTTGGAAATTCTTCATAAAATTTTTGAGTCTCATCATCTTCCCAAAGACTTGTTAATTCTGATGGTGCTGTTGTTCCAATTATGTCCAACTCCGAATCAGTCAAATCCTCTGTTGAACTATTTTTTTTTTCTTCTTTTAACATAATGAATGGTTCATTAAGTATATCAGCAAAAGTTAAAGTAGAACTGTAAAGTTTTTGATATGTAACATTCATTTGTTCATTTTTAGCTTTACGTTCGGGTCTGAGTTCTCCTTTTGTTTGTAATATTTTTTCATTTTGTTTTTCTGCATACTCTATATCATGATGCATTCTTTTGACATGATTACATAAAGATACATAGTACTCTTTCAATAGAGCCCTAACATTTTTCTGTTTATCACTGGAAAGCATATCACTTTTAGGAATTTCAACATCATATTTTTCTGCCAACTCTTGCATTTCTTTTGGAACTAATCCAGCATAGTCATCACCACAATATTTACAAAAGCTTAGTATAATATTTAAATTATTATGGTCCTGAAGATCTGAGTTAATTAAGATAGTCAGTATATTACCAAGTAAAACAAGACCTTCTTTTTGTGGTACAATACCAGCTGATGTAAGTTCAGCAAAAAGCCTGAGATCAACTCTAAATTTACTCATGTTGGCAATTTTGTCATCTTTTTTAATATTTAAAATTTTTTGCCACTGTTCAAAGAAAATTTTTGAAAAATCAGAGTAAGTTACATTTAACTGAGTGCATAATAATATCATGGCATCAATTTCTGTCATTTTAAGTTTGATTTCGGTAAGAGCTGACACGACTTCTGACAAATATTTAGTCAAATTCAAAGAATTCATATCCTTAAGCAATTGATCTAATTGAGGTGGAGGAAAATTTTTAAGTTTCCTTATGAATGCAGTATTTTTTTTTAGACTAGAATCGCGTTTAAATATTTCAGATTCATCAGGGAACACACATTCTTGATTGCTTTGTCTTAATTTTTTCTTCTCCTCTTGTCGAGTAATACATTCCGAAATGAAAACCATTAATGTTTCTCTTTCTTTTTTTTCTATGTCCTCTTCTGTTTCTGCTGGGACAGCCACAGGTGGTGACAATTCATCCTGTTCCAGTTTACCACTCGTAGATGGTAAAACAGGAATATTACCAATTGATTGTCGCACATTGTCCACGACTTTTGAAAGATTTTGCAATGAGTCGGATACTTCAACAGGAACTTTAGATGTTTTAGTTCGCTTAGCACAGTCGGTCTTCATGTTTTCATAATAAACAGTAATAATTCACACGATGTAATAAATATATTATTTGAAAAAATATTTAATTTAATTTTTAACGAAAAACACACGAAATAGTACTACACTACACCGCTGTAAAAGGAAAACCGTTAAAGATGATTTTTATTTTCAATACTGTCCAAATACTCGTGAGTCGCAGTTGACGCGGAAAAAATAACAACAACATAATAGATTATCAGTAATCACTAAGAACGATTGGACGAATGAAAATTATGTTATTCATTATAACGTGTTTATCATTTGTCCATAGAACTATATAAGGTCTATGGGTCTATGCACTCTTCGAACATTCAAACTTTATAGGTTAATAACAACACGTGATAAGAAATTGATATGATAAAGAATCTCGCATGTCCGTGTGTTCTGCCGAATGCTGTTTATTGTTTACCTGTGTTAATACAAATTATTCATGAAGTAGGAAATCCTATTGCTGAATGCTGTTGTTGTTTATCTTTTGCTTCGAATAAGAAATAATTATTTATCGAGTTTTTCAATATGAGCAAGTTACATGTAAACTCATCGGACAATAACACAAGTTCCGATGAAGAGGAAGAAGACGAAGATGCTAAGGTATTTATTTGCAATACATTAAATTAAATTATAAACCAATAAGATATTTTATATTTGTATTTTTTGTTTGTTTAGGAATTGACTGATGATGTAGAGAAGAATTTTTTCAAAGCGTTATCTTGTCTTAAAAAAAATGATCCTAAGATTTATGATGAATCTGTTAATTTTTTCGATCCATCAACCCGACAGATTACCAAAAAAACTGTTAGCACTAATATGAAAAATTCTAATCCCATTTATTTAGAAGAATACAAAAGGAAAATATTATTAGAACGTGGTCCAGAATTTGATGATACTGTTGAAATAAATGGTAATTTAAATTGATTTTATTCAATCTTTGAAATAAACAATACAATTTATTAAATTTTAATTTATGACTATATAATTAATGATTATTTATAATTATATTGTGGTTTAGTAAAATTGTAAAATGTAGTATAATAAAGATTTTTATTAATTTATATTCAGATATTTAAATAAGTTCATAGTTTATATTTAGAAATAAATAAATAAGTGCTTAACCTGGAGTATTGAAATATTTGTTATGTATGACTGGTTTTTAATTATAAACTCAACATTAGCTATATACAAAGTAATTAAAATCACAACTGAGTGAAACAATTAAAGAAAGAATACATTAAGAAAAAATGGTCGTTTTACAGAGAGATAATTTATTTTAATAGGAGAGATTATTTAAAATAAATTTTTATTAAATATAGATATGTTAAGAAATATATTCTTGTTATTTATTATTGGTATCTAAAGTGTATTGATATAAGATATTATTTTATATTATTAGATAAAACCTAAAATGTTTATATTTTCTTAACAAATCTATGTCTAATAAAATTAATTTTGTAATAATCTCTTCTATTAAAATTAATCATTTCAATGATAAACGAAACATTTTCTCATTATATTCATTCCTTTATTTTTTCCTCTTCAGTTGTAATTTTATTGACTTGATATATACTTGATAATTCATTTTTGATTAGAAACCAGTTTTATATTACAAATAAAATAATATTTCAGACTAAACATTAATTAATTAATTTCTATATTAATTTATGAGTTTTAATAATTCACTCATTTTTGTTTTAATTTATTACTTTATCATTTATATTTAGATGTTTTAAAAAAAGAAAAAATTCGCATGTCATCACCCTCATACGTTGAAGAACAGCAGGCTATTAAAGAAAGTTTCAAAGGGGCTCTTGATGACAATTCTGATGATGAAGATATTTTAAAGCCACGTGTTAAGACTAAAGAAGAGCAGGTAAATTCGATGAAATTAAAAATGTTGATGTCTAAACAATGAATTTTTTAATAATAGTTAGATTTATTTAATTTTTAGGAAAAAGAAGATAAAGATTATTTAGAGTGGCTTAAAGGAAACATAGATGAACCTGAAGATAAAGACACTAAGAATGAACTTCAATATTTACATGATTATTGGAACAATCCTAATTTAGAAGAAGGAGAACAATTTTTATGTGATTATATCTTAAATAAAAGGTAGTTGATCTTTGTTATAATTATTAATATTTTTAAAATATAAATCTTGACGCTCCCAATGAAGATGGACGTAACTCACTTTAAATAAATTAGCAAAAGATCAATTAATATTGGTTATAGTAAGATATAAAAAAAAAAGAAACAATTGCCATTTCCTATTTAACACTAAAAAATATAAATATTAAAAAAAGTTAAATACTAAATAATTAAAATGTAGAATAAGAATTTAACTCAAATAACTTCAAACTGTTCTCTTGAAAAATGATAAAGAGTGAGTTACGTCCATCTTTATTGGGAACGTTGATCTGATGTTTTAAAAATTATTGTATGATATTAGGTTTTTAGAAAAACCAAAAGAAGAAAATTTAATGGAAGATGAAATGAGATTTTCCGAAGAGGATGAAATGCTTGAAAAACATGAAGAGTTTGAACATAAGTATAACTTTAGATTCGAAGAACCTGATAAAGAGTTTGTAAGAATATTTTATAATTTAATAAAATTACAAAAGTATTTATGTACTATAATGTGTTTACTAATAAATAAATTAAACATATTAAATATATATATATATTAAGATACATACAGCAGATTAAACAAATTAATATTACAACTTTTTAATAACTAAATATATTAACTAAACATTTAAAATGATTTAATTACTTATGTATTCATGTATTACAAACGCCTTTAAGGCTCAAATATAGTTCAAATAAATTACAATAAAAATTAAGTATAATAAATGGTTAAATAGAACAAAGCATAAAACATTAAATTAATTTTAATTAGTAATACTTATGATAAATTTGGAAATAATTAAAAGATTCAGATTAGAATAATATTATAAAGACATATTTTTTTAGATAAAAACTTATCCTCGTACAATGGAAAATTCACTAAGACGCAAGGAAGAAAAACGAAAGAAAAAAAGAGAAGAATTAACTGAAAGAAAAAAAAAAGAATTAGAACAACGGTCCTTAGAAATTAAACAACTCAAAAAAATTAAAAAAAAGGAAATTGTTGATAGAATTAGAAAACTTCAAGAAATAACCGGAAATAAAGGTGTAGGATTTGAAGTATGTACTATATTATTATTTATACATTTATTATATGTCTTAAATAATTTATTATATGTTATTCAATACTATAGGATACAGAATTAGAAGAAGACTTTAACCCTACTGAGTATGATCGTAAAATGCATGAGTTATTTGACGAAGAATTTTATGATAAAATGGACGATGAAAAACCAGTGTTTGATAAAGAAGAAGATGAATTTATTGTAAGTATTTTTATATTTACTAATTGATAAATAAAATTGATATTATTTTATATGAAAATACAAAATTGTTTGTTCAATATGCCAATGTCATTGTGTAACAATGACATTGTATTTTTTGTTAGATGGATTGTGATTATGATCCAAGTATGGATAAGAGAGCCAAAAAACAAACTAGAGCTGCAAAGCGAAAAGAAAAAAAGAAATTATTAATTAACGGAGAAGAAAAAAAAGAAGAAACCAATGATAATAAAATAATACCAAAGTATAATTCAGCCATGGGATCATTTGAAAAATACATAGATGAATATTACAGCTTAGACTGTGAAGATGTGGTTAGTGGTGTACCAACGCGATATACTTACAATAAAGTACTTCCCAATGATTATGGTCTAACAATTGAAGAGGTACTGTAAATACTAGATCCATTTCCTATTATTAACTATTTGATATTTTAAATATGCTTTAGATATTGTTAGCTGATGATGATGAACTTAACAAATGGTATCCTTTAGGGAAATTGACTAAAATTCAACCTGAAGCAGTTCAAAAATTTGAAGCTAAAATTTATAAACGAAAAGCCAAGGATTTAGAATTAAAAAAGAAAATTTTGCCTAGTCTTTTTAAAGAAGAGTATGTTTACAATTGTATTTATAAAATAAATAGCATTTATATTAATTATTATTACATTAGCAAACTTTTTTTTATATTAAATACCTTGTTTTTCATACATTAATTTAATTTTACTCATACCCAGTAACAAATAAATAAAAATAATAATATGATTATTAATTTACACATTTTGAATTGTCAGTCATTTTATACAAAAATTTTAATTACATTTTATATTTGTGTTACAAAAGTTATATGTTATTGAATTATTTTTGTTTTATAGATTTAATGAACTAAATGAAACAGAAGAAGAAAAGAAAGAAACCATATCAAAAAAGAAGAAGAAAAAGAAAAAGAAACCTATAAAGGATGTTTTCAAAGTAGAAGAAGTATCACCCGAAAACAATAATGAAACTAAAAATATAAAAGAAAATTATAGTAATCAGTTTAAAGATAAAGCTGTTGAAGATTGTGAAAAGAATCATACAAGTCCTTCTCAAAAAAGTAATAAAATAACTAAGACTAGAGCAGTTAAAAAACTTCAGAAAATGCCTATAAAAAATGGAAATAAAGTTGCTAAAAATGTTGCAAAAGGTGAAATAATAAAAAAAAGCCTTATAAAAAATGGTAAAAAAGATGTGTCAAATGATAAAAAATTGAATAAAAATATTCAAAAAGGTGAAAATCAAAAAGGAAATCATACACCAGATAGTAAAAAAATGAATAAAGTTTTTAAAAAAGGTGAAAAACGAAAATTAGACCATATCAAAAATGGACCAAATAAAAAACCAAAGTTTTCAGATAAGAAATTTAAATCTAATAAAGAACCTAGTGCTCTAGAATCAATGACAGATGATCGTCTATTAGCATATGGAATTAATCCAAAAAAATTTAGAAATAAATTAAAGTTTGGTAATAAACAATAAACTATTTACTTGTTACATTTAAGTTGTTTTATTTTTATAAATTTATTATTTAAATAATGTTGTTTTTGAATTTTTTAATTGATATATTGCTTAATGGAGATTAGGTTTTTATGTTCTATAAATGATAATAAAGAAGTACAAAAACTACTCACTTACTACCCAAGTAGAAAACAAACTTATTATATATTTATAAGTAATTTAATAATGATTTTAGACATATACATGTTCCTAAACAAACTATTGAAATAGCATCGGTTTTGCATTTGAATTGTTTTCAAACTTTAAAGTATATTATCTTCTAACTTTTGGTAAACTAAGCCTTACCATGTAATTCTTTCAGTTGTAAAATTTTTGATTCACACCCTAAATCTTGCAATTTTTTATATTAAAATATTACAAATTTTTGTTAGAGCTATAACTGGTATATTAACAATTGAGAAGAATCTTGACAAGTGAAATTAAAACAAGTATAGATATTATACGAAACTTAATTGATCATAGCTTTTCAAGTATTATTTTTTTGATTTCATATCGATATTATTTATCTGTGAATCTATTACGTTATGAGTTAATGGACCATAAGTCATAATTATTTAAATGATTGAACCACAGATAAATCTATGGATTGAACAAGCATTTGTGGTTATTACATTTTAAGTTTTATCATAGATTACATTTAATCATTACAAGTGTATCATTTAGTTTAATATATTTTGTGACAATGCTGTAGTAACAAAATCACAGACCCTGGAACAATTATGGAAATTATCTACTTTTACATGAATAACTCGACTTTTTTGTATTGAATTTTGTGCATTGTTTAATATTGACTGGCAGTTTTATCGTATAATTATAAAATACTATCTAATGGTTGATACATGTAGATATACTATAAGCAAAATAAGAAGTTAATGGTACCTAGTTTTGGAACTTGTGCCTACGACCCGGGGGTACTTAGCCCTACCTTATATGTTTAAGGCTAGCGCAATTGCATTAAGGAAACACCTATTTCCACTACTTGTGGTGGTATTCTTTGTTAAACAATAGACAGTTGTACAATAAATGATAGTTATTGATCCTCATGGAGTACACATGTTAATCTTGAATTTTTTGTTATGACCTATGCACTTCTTGAATAATTTATGTATTGCGTTACTTATCGGTCAGAGTAATCGAAAGTTACAGTTTTTATAAATATTATATCGTTTTGAAAATTGGCGGGTCTCGCAGAACTGATGTAATACACGAGGGGCGCTGATAGTCCAAGATCATGTGATAAGGACTTTCGACGCCGCTTCCGGCTGTTCCGTGAATGTTCCTGATAAACAAATTGCAATTGTCTGTCGTCATTCAAAATATTAATAGTATATTAATTTCAATTGTTATTACTTGTCACACAACCGTTGTAGGCTTTTTCCATTTTTTTTACTGTAAGTCTTGACTTTCTAAAAACTAATATGTCGTGGATACCTTTGGAATCCAATCCAACGGTTAGTAAAACATAGAAATAATATGTTCTATAGTAATTATGTTCACAGACTCATTAAATTAATTATTTACTGTATAGTATTTACATATTAATAGGAAGTGAGGTTTGATAGTAAACATTAATTTAAGTTCACATAACCATGATAATTAGATTTTTTTTATGTTTGATATTACGATTTTTGAGTTACACTAATAAATTCATATAAATTATGTTTATGTTTTAGGTTATGACCAAGGTAAGAAATAACTTTCAAAATCGCAATATCAGTTTTCTATAAGTTAGGTCAGGTCAGTATGTATGTATTTTAAAACTTTGAAACAATCAAATTTTGCAAATAAGTAATATAGAATAAAGTAATTTTTTCTAAATTTATTTTATGTTATTTGTAATGGTGTTACATTTCCAATGAATTATTATTTTTCTAATTAACGTTTTTATGTTTAGTATTCTTTGGCATGTTACATTTTTTCAAATGACTGTTCTGACATGTATTGTCTATTATAACTTCTATAACGGTACTTTTATAAATTAATGTTTCATTATATTTTTCCTTCAATAGTTAGAAGATTTATTGATTCAGAACTCCTTCAACTGTATAATTATGTTGTATTTCTTCTATTGACACTTTTTGGTTGTAAATATATTTCAAAAGTGTATTAAAAGACTAAATTATATTTAAATGATTGGTACTAGAGTAGATTTTAATTCTGTTGTCTCCTGTATGATTGTGCTCTGGGAGTAACAATATAAAATTGCTAAGTTAGTTATCAATTTCAGAGTTATAAAAGGTTGTACTTTTTTGGAGTATAATAGGTGTAAAAATGAAAAACGTTTTGAACGATTTATTTTTAGTTTTTGCATGACTTGGGAGTGCCGAATGAATGGGAAATATGTGATGTATTTGGATTTGGGCCTGATGAACTGGCAATTGTTCCAAGACCAGTTGCTTCTGTCATTATGTTGTTTCCGTACAATGATGCTGTAAGAGATTTATATATGTTTAAATAATATTTATTATTTATAATAATCTCTTATATTTACTTGAAGTATCAAAAACGTAAGGAAGAAGAAGAGTTGAAATTAAAAGATAAAGGTCAACAGGTATCAGACAATGTATATTTTGTGAAGCAATTTATACATAATGCCTGTGGTACTATGGCTCTAATACATAGTGTTGCTAATAATAGAGATAAGTAAGATTGATTATATGTTTGTTAATTCCCTTTTATATTCTTAAATATATTTAAATATTATTTTTCTTCTTCTTCTTCGTCTTTATCCCAACTATTTGGTGTATGTCCTCCTTGTCCTAAATCTCTACTTATCTCTATTTTCTACATCCTCTACATACTCACCAACAGTTCTCCATCATTCTCAATCGTGTTCAACTATCTCATTTTTAGTGTTCATCTTCCTCTTTTCCTATCAACGTTCATTTTCATAACTACTCTTACTGCTTTTGTTTTCTTTCACCTCTCCACATGCCCAAACTATCTCAGTCTATTTTCTCTCATTTTGTTCACTATCAACACTACACCAATACTACCTCTCACATATTTACTCCTTATTCTATCTTCTTTTGTCACTCCATTTATCCATCTAAGCATTCCTTTTTCCAAACACTCATACTCTGTTCTATTCTCTAGTCAACCGTCCAAAATGTTAAATCATATAGCATAGTAAGTCTCACAACAACCCTGTAAAATTTACCTTTCAGCCTTATTGGAATTCTCATAGTACATAAAACACTTTACGTTCTCCATTTTATCTAACCGCACATAATCCTATGTTTTACATTTATATCATAGCTCTCATTCTTTTGAATAAATGATCCTAAGTATTTTAAGTTTTTTACTTTACCTATCACATTATCACTTATTGACATTGGTCTCATCATACCCTCAACTTCTTGCTATCTTCCTTCAAAGTCATACTCCATATGCTCAGTTTTATTTCTACTAATTCTCAATCCCTTTCCTTCAAGGGATAACTTTCAATATATCATTATTCTCACTTTAAATATATTTAAATATTATAATTTAATTTGTTTTTCAGAATAATACTGAATGATGGAATATTAAAACGGTTTTTGGATGATGGAAAAAATATGTCACCAAGTGATCGTGGTGAAATGTTAACAAAATCTGAAGATATGATAAATACTCATAGGGAGATCGCTACTGAGGGACAAACTGCTGTAATAATTTATTAATTATTATTTTTATCATTTTTTAAAAAAGTTAATATTATTTTACTTATATAACCAAAAATTATAAATAATTATTACATTATTAAGTTATTGAAGTTATATCAGTTTTACTATGAAAAATGTTTTTTTTTATGTATACCTATTACTTTTTTTAGTATTAGGCAGTGTTCTAAGAGTTTTATATGAATTATAATTATTATTGATTGGTAGCAAATTTAACACTTATAGCATTATGCTAAGTTTAGGTATTTATTGTTGTAATTCTTTAAATTTTATTATTTTATTGTTGATTAGTAATAGATTACTCAGTATTTAAAGGTTTAGTATTATTTAAAAACAAATCTTTAACATGTTAAGAATTGCTGGAATTATTTTTTATTGATTTAAAGATCCAATATCTTTTTTGACATTAAATCCAATTTCATTGATTGTGATTAGTCAATCTTGTCTACATTAACTCTCTTGTCCAGTTATTTAATTTATACTGTTATATGTGGTTGAAAAAATTATCATAAGGATTTATATTGGTTACATCTGGACTTTTGTTTTTGGAATAATTCAATTCATATAATAGATTAACATCTACATGAACTGTATAGTTTAAATACAATTTTTTATTTTTAAGATTATCTTCTATTACATAAAAATATTATTAAAATCTCATGTATAGCCATGGATTGTATGAAAATAATATTAACTTATTGGATACTTATCCATTTCTTCTTATTTTGTACAATAATTATTTTCTTTATAATTTTTATATTTTCAGGCACCTGATCCAGAAGATGTTTTACCTTATCATTTTGTTGCATTTGTTTGTAAGGACGGAAGTTTATATGAATTAGGTGAAAGCATATTTATACTAATCTACTTTAAAAATGTCATAATTAAATAAAATAATTTAAATTATATTAGATGGTGGAAAGTTTGACCCTATTAACCATGGACCTACAAGTCCAGACTCATTGCTTGAAGTAAAATTATAGTTTATTATTAAATACATTATTTAAGTAATATTATATTTTAAACTGTATGCTCATTTAATTTTTTTTATAGGATGCAGTTAATTTAATCCAAGAAAAGTTTATTGTTCAAGATCCTGAAAGTGTTTACTTCACACTATTAACATTGTCCAATGTTAGTGATGCATATTAAAAAATCTCAAATACATTTTCTAATATTCTGTTTTTGATAAATTTTGTTACAAAAACATTGTTTGAAACTTATAAACTAATTTATAATAATATATCTTTACATACTTTTTATAAAAATTATAAGTATTTTTCTAATGGATAAATTTAATTATGCTCTCTTATAAGAAATAATAAAAATGGTTATAAGTATCCAAGTTTTTGGTTTTGATTTATTTGTTATTGTTATTAAAATGAAAATTCATTAATGAATTATATTATTTAATAAATTATGATTCATAACAATTATTGATAATATCTTAAGGGGACTAAAAATGTTGGTTTTTTCTTTCTATCCATCATACTGGCAATATAGGAATAAAGACTTTCTATTTTGAACTTACCAATAAATCTATTGATGCTATTGTAGTTTTGAAAACAGATTTATTAAAAGGTCAACTTGAAAATAACTCATTTTTTAATCTTAAACAATAAAAATTGTTCATTATTACTAGTATTTTAACCTTAAGATATTATTTATTGATTTTAATTTATAAAAAGTAATATTTACATATTACTTACAGTTGTACAATCATTGAATATTAGAATATATTGTAAGCATAATAATTTTATTTAATGCATTGAATATATTCAACAAATTATTAGATAGTGAATTTCTCAAATAATATTTATTTGTTTAATTTACAAGTTTTAAAGTATTTATTTATAAAATACTTGATGTATTTTGAATTAATTTTATATATCTACTATACTATTTTACTTATAATTTTCATTTAAATCTTTATTTTAAGTACAAATTATATTACTTGCACTTAAATTTTGTTATCATAAGATATCCTCCCTCACACAAAAATAAATCCTGTTTGCGCTATTGGGTAGCATATTGCTGAGCAGTTCAGACTTGTTCTGTTCAATTCTGTTTCATAATAATAAATTATTGTCATACAGTGAGCGATACCGACAATGAGTCTATGATGATACATGCGGATTATGTCGTTATAAGCGGCAAAGCAAAAAAAAAATTAAATTAAAAAACCATGCGTTGATGTTGGTTGCTGTGAAACGTTTAAAATCAACTTTGATTCATGTGCCATACTTATTACACGTTGATGCATCAGAAAATATTGTACTCATTCATTAGTTAAAGAACAGAAATCGGAAGCAAATTCATTTTTAGTACCTACTGAAAACATTTAAATGTCTATTACTCTATATGACATAAAACTAAGTTTCCTTAACATTATGGTTGGCTGTGGCTTTTTTATATCAAATACTATATAGTTATATATCTTATCAATTGAATAGCTAAATAATAATTTGCGTATAATTGTTATTAACATTGTTGTCTAACGCAGTGAGACGTTGACTTCATCACCGAATACGCCTGAGTATAAATTTTATACATGGATTATAATATATGTAATAAGTACTTATAAAGTATTATGATTTATAAAAGTTGTTTATTTAATCCTGAGATATTATTTTACTTATGATTGTCTACGATTTTTTATTTAAGTTTGAAAACGTCCATTGCTATTGGATACTCTTGATACAAAAAGGATGGATGCGAATAAAAGAGGATATAGGGGTTCAACTCCTCCATGAAATGTCAGAAAAAATTGTATAAAACAATTATTTAACCTATACATGGAATTGTAATTTCAAAGTTTTTCATGGTACTTGCACATAAAATACATAAATAAATGTTCTATGTAATGAGTAATAAAGCCTAATTATCAAAATTTTATATTTTTTATAATCCGAAATTCTTTCTTCCGTTCACCGAAAAAGGATCTTGTGATTTAGTAGCAGCTACAGATACACATCGCTATTCTACCACCCACACATTTTTCCTTCGTTATTTTTATTATTATTATTTTTTTTTCTGATTGGTGAATCATTTAATATAAATTAGCTAAAGTAAGCTTTGTGGCACACCTGAGGAAAACGCATTAGAGTTCGTGGCATTGATATGTTCAAATCGCTGGTGACTAACGCATGACTTCACAAGTGCACTATTATTAGGTAAGTACTGATGACATATATATATATTCGAACTATTATTATTTTTTACAAATACTGAGACAGTATTAACCACTCATATAGTATTTGGTTTATACCTATTACGTAATATTATGTACAATTATTGGTCGAGATCAAGCATATGTATTAACAATTAGTCATGTACTCTTGATCTAATATGCCAATATCTAACAGCGAAAAACCAAGTAGCCAAATAGAAAAAGTATATCTACTTCATTAATACATAAATATATATGAATTAATTAGGCATTCTTTATTCACTTTTGAATCTACGTTCAAACGTCAAATGCATTCAGTTAAAATGAAAATAATCGGCATTGTTTTTATTTATGCTCCTTTATTTTTTAGAAATAATAACTCTCATGTATTGCAGTTTTGTAGCATTAGTTTTGCGAAAAATATTTTTAATTTTATTTGATACAGAATTGTATTCAATAGTTTTTCATCGAAATGATGCGACTGTCAACATTGTTTTAACATTATTTATTGTACTTTTAACGTGGATAAAATAATATATAAAAGGTTTTCATTGATTATTATTTTTTTATTTCATAAGAAGTTGCGTTTATAGCCTTGTCAACTAATGGGGTTAATATTGTTAAGTCAAACGTCAAATTAACAATAGAACAAAAAAAAATTGCTAAAAAATTACTTTTATAAATAACACAACATGGTTATACAATCAACTTGAGATTGATTTGTTTGATTTCATCGAATTGGTAAAATAAACCTTACTAAATTTGCAACAATATACAAGTACAAAAATTATAATGGTCAGTAAATTTTATCATTTCGATAACTTATCTTTCTAAAAATTAGTCGAAACGTGTTGGCGTGTTGTCGGCAAATGAGATGGATCCATTTTTTTCCACATTTTTTTTTTTGACTAATATTATATCAATTTTCCAACATATATTAAAATATTTAGTCAGTATAAATCTTGTAGTGCCGTATTATAAAATGTGAATGTAACGGTCGATAATTACAAATATTTTTGTAGATACTATCTTAAATCATGCCTATAAGCCAAAATTAGAATCTGGATTATCACGATAATGATGGTTACCTGATGGTACTTACCAGGTAATAATATACACAAATAAAACTAAAAAAAATAATTGCACAAATATTTTCGTGATCATTTATCATCGCCAAAAAAAAAAAAAATTCTGAAACTATCTCTTAGGTTAGAAATAAGTATGGACTTACATTTCTGACTACAAAAGTTTATTTATATTTAGTTGAAGACTTAATGTCCATTATGTCTAAAGATATTAGAACAGGGGCGTATTCAGCTCTTCTTCCAGGGGGGGGAGGCGAAATTTGAACTCAAATCATAGGTTCTTATAAAAAAATTTGTACATAAACGACAGTGTACAGATTATAAATAAATTGGCGGATCAAAATTTTTCGATCATTTCGCTTGCTTAAACTTCTAATTTTTACCAACTTTCATAACCTATAACATTAATTATTGTAAATACATTCAACAATGTCCAGGAGGGGCGATCGCCCCTATCGCTCTTCCCCTTGTATACGCCCCTGTGTTAGAACGATTAAATAAGTCACTATTTATTAGATGCGCATATTTCAGAAAACGCTACATTTTCACCACTAATTTGGGCAGAATCATCCTCTTCGTTATTTTGAAGTACCAATATGTAAGTCGTTTTAAAAATAATTTGTATAAACAAAATCCATATTCATATATATAGCTAAATATTGTGAAACAAGTTCAAAATTATATTTAGGTATTGTAAAATTAGAATATCTAAAAAAAATTTAAAGACTACAGTGCAAAACAAATGGCATGTAAAAATTGACAATGCAATCATTAAATTGTAAAACGAAGACGTTTTTAATAATACAAAAAGTAAAATAATTATTAATTTGTCTAATTTATTTTCGTTATAAATCTACTTTACTAGACATCCTTTTTTTTCAAATACGTGTTTTTTATGCTGAATACAAAAGTACTTGAAAAAATCTGCGGAAATTTACCGTTCAATAGTTATGGCAATTCAAAGTTGTCGATAATATATAATTTAATCTTATTTTGAATATTACGAAACTACCAATATCGAGAATAGATTTGTTGCTAATGCATTTTTGGTATATTTGAAGTAGATTATCCGGGTAAACAATATTGAAATATTAAATAAGTTCAGAACAATTATTCAACTATTTGAAATCTATTCAATAAATCTATTAGAATTATTGATATTCAACACGATGAAGTTTTATTGTTTATATTCGTCGTCACTCCCTACATGGTAGAAGCTGTTAATACCTTAAAAGCACTTTAATATAAAATTATTCGTATTACTTGTAGGACTCATGGATTCTACCATGTAACAAAAGAAGGAAAAGTTTAATAACATCGATAAATTTACTTTTAGTCTGAAAAAATATTTGGAAAAGCGCTTAACTGTGTCCAATTATATAAAGATGAAGTTCCTTATTTAAATTTGCCACTTGAACCTAGGACTACACGTTAGAGTACGTGAATCAACACCTTAAATAACTATTGTGAAAACATTAAAATCATAAGTAGATTATTGAAAAACTAGATGCCGATGATATTGTAAAAGAGACCAGAAAACATATTTCCGAAGTAGGTATTGAAAATTATTTGGCTTATTTTAAGTTCTATTTTACAATTCTAGCCGTTTCAATTTTTAATTTACAAGGATTGCCATTAACCAAAGCGATGAATTAATTTGGAAGTGTAGAAAAATATTTGAAATTCTTAATAGATCTAAAGGCTACTTCCAATAAGTAATTTCAAGGTACGTATTTCCGTCTTTCTGTTAAATTATCTGGTATATGTGTAAGTGTATTTATATTTATTTATATATCCCTCAAAGTGGTATTAATCCTCTCCCCTTTTCTTTTGAATTAGTGAAGCACTTGTTGTATTAAAAAAATAATAATCAATTATCTTAAAATATTAATTAGACTTTGAATTTCAAATAATTGATTTCAATATTTCATCCCTGTGGACGAATTGTTTCAAATTTTTAGCTTGTAATAGTGTTGTTAATCTCTCAACTATTTATTTTCATATTTATAACAAAACAGCAAATGTATATTGTTAAACTAAACTAGTTGAATTCCTCGGCCTTGCCTAGGAAATATTTCACTATTTTAGATTAGGATAAATACTATTCCGGTGTAAAAAAAAAATTAATTGAAAAAAGCACACATATGCTAACAATATTTAAATCATTTTATATTATTTTACATATTTTTTCATTATTAATGATTGAAATCAACATATTAAATAAACTAAAACACTTCCTAGGAAATCAAAAAGTATGTACAATGTACATTGTATATCCAACCCTGAGCTTTAATATATTCCTTCAAAATTTTAAATGATATCAGTAACTGGTAGTTTTGGGCGATACACAAATTAGTGAATGATGAGTGAGTGGTGTTTGAACTTTATGCATAGATTATTATTTATAGTACACCTGGTCAGTGCTGTAATTACACTCAATAGTGCTCTTAGCCAATTTAATTTTAGCGCTTATTTTATACAAAAAAAAACCAATTTTAACTCAACTCGAACTTACTCGCCCCTAACTTTGTTGCACTCTTGGTGACTGCCCATTCCGCCAGCTTCTAGTTACGGCGCTGCATCTGGTATATTATTTTTATCATAATATTAAACGACCATACGTAGAACGATTAATTTTTTGCACTAACGGTTAGTACAAAAAAATGTTTAAAATAAATAAATATATATATATATATATATATATATATATAGTCTGCAGTTATAAAATGAAAAACCTATGTAATTTTTTTATATTAAGTTTAATACGATCCTACTATTAATTATTTATGTAAGTAGCTGACTCTGTTTCCATAACCTTATTGAATAGGTACGGTTTCATTGCACACTTTAAAATATTGTAGTATAAAGTTTACTTTTTATACCATACAAAATGCATCGTAGTACACTCAATTTTACGCCCAAGACCGTATAGTTGTAATAATAATAATAGTTATTTTATGCATATTGTTTAAATATCATACTCCTTTTTTTACCACATGGAAAATATTTACGACGAAATTGTCTTCATCGATTTGATAATATTTTTAGGCAATACACTTTAAAATGTTACTGTAAATTTAAAGGCAATAAAATAATGTATCAATTGCTAGGAATTGCTTGTCAGGCAATAAATCGAATATTATATGTATATCGAGTGCTCAACTCATACATACGAGTATATACCTAGTATACTTATATTATAATATATATATATATATATACGTCTGTGTGTGTATTATTTATACGTAAACAAGACAAGTTATTTTAAATACGTACAAGCATAATATAGAATATTGTAATAAATATATCGTGTTGGTTCGGAGAATGACTGTGACTGAACGCAATGTCAAGTGTAGGCGTTCATGACTTGCGAAATGTTCACATCCGAATTTGATATTCTACACATGCGCTACAGGTGCCTATACTATTATACACAGCTGTATATTATATAGCTGAACGTGTTTGCGCGTACATGCACACACCAGTTAGACTTATGCAGAATAATAATCGTCTTCTGATTATTTTCAGACCGAAATTGTTATTAGGTACGTACTACTTCGAAACATAATAATATGGTATTACTCGCGGATGAGCCCATGCTGTCAGCCGTGATAGACATCTCGGATGACGTAATTTTGTATATTATTATTATTTGTTCGTTTTGTTTTCCGCGCATTCAAATTTCTAATACCTACACAATAATATAATGCTGTATGTACATCCTGAATATTTGCCCTTTGATTTCACCTATTGACACTACAGCTCGAGCGACACACACACATGCAAGCGTGCACTCTTCTAAGTATAATTATAATATAAGTTTTACGAACACGTTATGTTTATGTACCGAGTGATGAATACCTAAGTACAATGTTATGTTTTTAAATTTAGATATTCCGAGTGAAGCGAGCAACAAATAAGTATGCGTTTTATGAATATCTATATAATAATAACTGTTATTAGATTCCTCAATTTTAGCTCTAATCTATACAAAATGTATATTTATGTATACACCTGTTTCTTGTAAATACATGATCTAATATCTCTTGCTGCAGCAGCATTGTCATTTGGCAATAGTTGTTTCGACTACTTAAGCTCAAAGGTCTATATCGCCTATAACGTCTATAACGTCTATATCATCATGCAATAAAATGCTCCACGTAACATTTTTATGCTAATATGTATTTGCTTACCGTAATATTAATGACAAATTTTTTAAACTAAAGTTTTTTTCTTAATATCCTATTATTATTTTTTATGTGTATTTATCTGCATTTATTTGGGTAAAAATTGTATACATTATTTAAGTATTGGCTAATTTAATGCATATTTATTTAAAAAAATGGATAAAACAAAAATGAATTGAATATTTAATATTAAAAGGTAAATATAATTAGGTTTATTCAATATAATAGTTTCTTAACATATAAATTATAAATTACGATAATCATAATCATATAAATATAAGATTTTTATCACTAGGCATATATTTTATAAATTGATAAATATATATATATATATATATATATATATATATATATATATAGCGCATTAATTTAATTGTACTTGTTAAGTTATATTTTTATTTATTAATTAACTAATATTTATCATCTTAAGTTTTTATTATATATTTTTATCGGTATAGATAATTTATTAATCGAAAATTATCGATATAATAATATTATGTCTTGTGATGTATACTTTTAAATCTTATAACGTATATATTCGAAATTCAAATACATCTTTTTCACTCATTGATTAGCGTGCCACATAAAATTACCATACCGATTTTTTTTAAATTTTCAATGATTGTACTATTAACTATTTATAGGCGTATAAAGAAAGGATATTCTAAGCAGTGGCGTGCCCAGGATTTCAAAATGGGGGGGGGGGTGGGTTTAAAGAAGGTCCAGATTATCACTATTGTAGGCCCTAGAATTTAGACCTAGGTACTGAACATAAAAAAAAAAAAAAATACAAATAGGTTATCAGAAAGTAAGTCCTATAATATAATATATTATAGTAATACACTAATATAATAAACTACTAATAAGGAACAACACAAGAACAAAAGTAAATTTTAACTGTATATCACATAGTTACGCTTCAACCAAAAAATGGATTATCAATGATTTATCAATATTGCAGTAAGTTGTCCTTAGTGAGTTACTGTATACGCTCATATACGGACGTATACCTGCGTATCGTCTATTTTTCAAAAGGTATACTCTGTGTTTGACAAATACGTTATTGCATTGATTTTAAATACTAAATATAGTATTTATAATCAATGGTTATGGGCATGATTAAAGATAAACTGGTTGCCGAACGAGTAATTCTAATTCAATATTTTATTGACATTCACAAGTTCTTATCAAAGTACTCTGTTTACTAGCGCTTCCGGTAGTGAACATTTTAAACTATAATTAATAACCATAGACCACGGACTAAGATAGATGAAAAACAATTAGTTCACGGAACTAAAACGTATGTGAAACATAGTATTATATAATACCTCAATCATAAAATATCACTTATAGCTTATTTAACAGGTATATTAAATTGTATGATACATTTATCGTTTGTCCAACATGCGTAAATGTTCAATTACTTATCTATATATTATTATTTTAGGTCAAACATCATTTTGTGATATAACTGAGGCAACTCTTACTAATATCAAAAGTAAAGGAAGTTTAATTCATCCAAACGTGTTTCTATTCAATTTGTTGATGAATGTAGAAAAATCATTTCAAACATTTTGTAATAATTATGATGTCTTCCAACTGACAGTGGATGATTTTTTTAACAAAAAGTATAATTCAATTAAAACTTTTTCATGTAGTATACATAAAATTGAAACACTGACTTTTATAATATCTTATTATATTAAGATGAGGATGTGTCAATACACAATGATTTCAAACAATGATCAAAAAAAAATTAATGCTCGGAAAAAGAAAAATTCCAAACTTGTAATTACATAACAATGTATATAAGTTAATTATGTTATTTTTTCTTTAAATTTTTATTTTTATTTGTTGAATTTTCAAATAAAATAGAAGAGACAAGTTATAGTTTTAAACTGATATTACTGTTATTAGATTAATTAGTTAACACATTAATTTATTCCTGATATGATTGAATTTATTGAATATAGGTAGCGCGCGATGCTAGGTGGTACTATTTTCCTCCCAGTTTCGTCTCTCCTAAACCTTAACAGGCCCTGCTCCCCGTCACCCGCCCGCCCGTTCGTTTCCAGTCCATACTATCTTAGTCCGTGCCATAGACATATAAAGATCTTATAAAGATCTTTATATGTCTATGTTATTAACTAGGGCTCGGATTTTAAAGCATAATAAATAACAAAAAAAGCACAAAATTGTTTTAAAAAAGCAAAAATGAAGCATATTTATTTTTTAAAAAAGCAAAAAAAAGCATGACTAAAAATTAACATGAATTAGTTATAATTTTATAAAACTGAATAAAAAAATTGAAAAATTAATTTAAATTAAAAAAAGAATTTACTACCATGTATTTGGCAAGATTTTCAGAAGTGAAACTGATTCTATTGTTTGACAGGATGTTTTTATACATAAAAAATGAACGCTCTACATCCACTGAAGTGATCGGTGCATACTTCATGCAAGAGGTTTCGTTTAAATCAAACCTATGATAATTAATTCCGTCTGATGTTTGACAGGATGTTTTTATACATAAAAAATGAACGCTCTACATCCACTGAAGTGATCGGTGCATACTTCATGCAAGAGGTTTCGTTTAAATCAAACCTATGATAATTAATTTCGTCTGATGAAACGCCACACAGTATAGTATTAATGTCCAGTAATTGTTTCCAGCCTTTGTTTTTCAAAAGAACACGATTTAGCTTACCAGAAATAGCAGTTGCGATATCTCCATGAGCTTTAACTTTTTTTCTGCATCTAAGACAGTTATTGCGGGTTTTCACATTTCTTATTAGGAAAATAAACATTTTTATTTTATTTTTATAGCATAACAGACATATAAATTTACAGAATAACTGAAAAAAGCAATAAAAAAGCAAAAAAAGCATTTACACAAAAAAAAGCCAAAATAGCAAAAATAAATTCGTTTATTTGGAATCAGATTGACGTGAAAAGAATTTATGTATAAAAATTAGATTCCTATCTTAAATATATAAAAATAAGCATTTCCTTTAAAATCTTAGCCCTATTAATAACCGATTGAATATAACATAATGTACCATACAAATGAATAAATTATTAAATTATCTACTATATTTATTAATAACCTAGGTATATTATTAACCATGATTAAGGATATTAAGATATATGCAATATTGCTAAATACTAATATTGTATTTATTTTTTTTATTTAATAAACTGAATTTACTTATTCATATTTTATAAACTGTTGTTATTGTTATTTATTACCTAATTTAATTTATATATCCACATTAAAAAATTATCCTTATATAAAAATGCCGAGGTGTTGTTGTATAAAAACCCCGCATTTTATTTCAAAATCTCTTTTCGGAATACCTCAAGATGAGGAAAAAAAGAAATTATGGGAAAATTCTTTAGGTATATTACTCAAGAGAAATAATCATATTTGTGCTAACCATTTTAAAATGTGTGATGTTAAAAGCACTTGGGAATCTGGTAAAGGGTCTAACAAGTACACTGTAAGTGTTAAATTTAATAATATATTTATAAGTTTATTACAAACAAATTTAAATGTATTAATATACATTATCTTAATAATTTACAAACATTTAAATTATACTAAATATATTATTAATTATTATATGTTTGAAAAGATTAAAACTTAAAAAAGATGCAATACCAATACCATATATTAATGAAAATGAAGAATCTACAGACACAGAGGTTTGTTTTAATCTATTTGTTAGTTTTACATTCAAAAATTATACATAGAAAGTAAAAATCATTAAAAAAATTAATTATATTATATTATAATATAATTTATATTATATTTATCTTTAATCATGGTTATGGGTATGCGTTCGGATGTTAAAACTCATACATGTTAAAGACAATTTAAGTTGTCTAAATTTAACTTATTCTGCGGCGCGTTGTTCCGCTGCTGATAACAATTCGTATCAGTGAATCTGTGTATTACAAAAATAGGCAACGATAGCGATTTAAAAAATAATAACTTTTATGAATTATGAATATTGAATGACAAGTGAATACAATGTGTAATACAAAATACTATTATATAATTTTCTTGATCCGATGGGGGGGGGGGGTTTAACCCCTATCCTCCTCCCCTTGGGCACGCCACTGATTCTAAGAATCGTATTTTTAAAGGTCGAAACAGTTTGAGGCTTTGAATGTAAACTTTATTTTATTTTTTGGTCACCTAGGAAGTATTTTAGTTTTAATAATTACAAATTAGGGTCAGATTAACATAGTATAAAGCAATAAAAATAAATATCACAAAAATACACAACAATTGTGCACTTTTTCTTCCTATATTTTTTTTTTCAAATAATTTCTTTAATTTAAAATATTAATATATTTCCTGGACAAATCCGGGTAATTCAGCAAATATTTTACAGAGCTATGATTAATATAAACTATGTGTAAAAAATAAGGAAAAAGTTTTTCTCAATTTAAATATTTTAAATGTTTTAAAGGTAAAATATTTAAAATAATCCTATTTGAATCTTTGCATCCCTACCCTCCAATTTGTATACGTTGTTATTTATTATTTATAATACTGACCATATATATTTCATTAAAAAATATGAAGAATTTAGTAAACTTTCTTAGATATTTAAAAAATATAAAAGTCATAGCAAAATGGAAATCTTGGAAATTACATTAAATTTTGTTCAGCAAGTTTATAAATGTTCATAGGACAGGAAATATTTAAAAATTATAATTCTATAGAAATGCATATTAACATTTTAAGTTTGTTAAAAAATATTAGTATTATATTTTCTTTTAATAATTATTTAAAAATTAAAATAAATAAAAATTGTATTACACAAATACAAATACTTATTCCGTTATCTATTGCAAAATAAAGTTATATAACATTTGTAATGTAATGTACGGTTATCCAAAAATGTTTTCAGTTTGCACATTCAAAATGTATAGAAAGTATCATTAATTTTTTAGTATATTAAGGCGTGAGGCACCTCATTTATCATTAGATCTTTGGCACTGACGGTATTAAATCCAGATCAGGTTATCGTATTATAGTGTATCAGTAATGTTAAATATAGGTAATGTTTTCGTCTAGATTAGTTTATAGATTAAGATATTTAATATTTAAATTTCTTATACAATTTAAATTAATATACGATGAAAAAGAAAATGTCCAAGAATAAGGCTAACGCCATCACCAAAGTTTCCGCTTTCTTTAAGTATTCTATGAGTGTACTTTACTTTTTAAATATGAATTTGAAAATCTAGAAAGATAAGATAATTAATTTAATCAAAATCGATTTTTTAGATATATCCAAATGTTATTATAATATATTGAATAATAGTTGTATTTGGTAGGTAAAGAAATAATGGCGTAGCTTTAAATTATGTTTTTAGATAATACGTATTTATAGTATATCAATAGTTTCATTCCGTTTAATTTGTTGAACCTAATTGAATTCGTATGAAATTAAAAATTTGTTGTTCAGTAAATATACAATTATTATTTTAAAATACATTTGAAATTAACTATTTATAATTACGTGATTTCACTATAACCTTGTGAATTATTTATTTAATCTTTCAAAAAATATTCAGTCATTATTTCTGCAACAAATATTGTTAATTTTTTTTTTTTGTAAACTACAGTCCATTTATTATTAGGATAAGAATAAGGATTATTAATTAAATTTATTTAGATTTATTTATGTTTACAATCTTCTTCTTCTTCTACTTCGCCTTCCTCCCAACTATTTGGGGTCGGCCACCCTTGTCCTACACCTCCACTTTACACTTTTGTGTAATTTATGTTTACAATAAAAACATAAAAAAATATGTGAAATTTTTATCAGAAAATTTTTAATAAAGCTTTACTTATGTATAACTTTACATAAGTATCAGTGGTGACTAAAGGAGGATTCCTTATTCAATTGGCCCGGATTCATAGTGAAATTTCAGATTCAATTAAAACATTTTATGTATATTGCTTTATATTTATATGTACTATATTACCTATTGACTATCAAAACCATAAATATATGTTTTTTTGAATATAACGAATGTAATACATCTGTTACAATGAGTTTTTTATTATTTAGTCAACTTAAAACATTTTTGAGGAACTAACAACAAAAGTTAGATTTCTAGGAGTTGCGTCGATGACAATTCATCGTAATATATCTCTATGTATTAAGTATTAAAAATTAAAATTCCACAACCTTTATTTGTGTAGTTTATATCATAGTTAAAATCACCTGACCCTTCAAAAAAATTATAACTTAATTGAGCCACAGTGAAAACAATTCCTTTTTACGCCACTGATAAGTTTAGTTACAATTTATTAGTAAAAACTAGTGCATTATAATACATTACAATATATTAAATTATAATACATTATAATACAATATATTATAATATATAATATATACCTGCACGGGTTTTTATAGAACAGTATATAAACTATGATAAATCTACTATATTGAACTTTGAAATTAGTTGTACATGAGTTCTTGATTTAGCGTTTATAATATTACAATATTACACACATTATTACGACTAATATATTGAAATTGAAATAATTGTTTGCACTGTATTTTTTAAATTATAATAATTGGTTGGCTTTGTTTAGTTCCTAGCGGATTTTTTTATTTGAAACGAAAAATTAATATTTTAAATTCACATGGGATATCCTTATAAATAGTAAGATTTTTTAAATCATGCAGGAACGTGATAACAATTTAAAGTGGCTGTTTTATGAAAACAGAGTTTGAGCATACAAAAAATATGGTGTATAGACAAGTATAACTATTAATAATGCGTCAATGAATATAGGCAGAAAGACGTAATATTTTAATACAGTTATATTTGCTGTGCATATTAAATCAATAATGTTATGTATGAGTTGGTTATCATAAAGAGGTATGAACGGATATTTTATAAATATATTTTATTCAGTCGTTTCAACGTCTTATGGATAATTGATTTAGATTCTTCAAACTACATGTAGGTACAAATTTTAGGCGGAAGATTGAATACCGAGATGGTGCGGTAATGGTGATATGGCCCTAAATGAATTCTTTGTCTGTCTATACATTTATATTAATATTGAATTATATGTGTTCGACCATTCGAAGTATTATTATCCTTAATGAGCAGAAATGCTTCAGTCTATATGCGGACGATCTGTACTAAATCTGCTACCTCTCTAAATTATATTATATGATTTGACGGTATATCATGCACCTTATACGTTATGGTCGCTACAACCGTCGTAAATCGAGTCCGTGTACTAAAGTCTATACAGTTATATCATACATTTACATGTGTGCGGATAATATTCACTGCGTACCTATAGGTTAGGAAACATATATTTGCTATACATAAAATATACGTTTAGTATAATATATCAATATACATATATCTGACTTTGTCAGAAAAACGTTGTACATGACCATGTGCGACCATTAAACCTATTATTAAAAAGCTTGCTAAAAACCACCAAGTTCAACCATTTCATTGAAGCCTAGAAATATTTTTTTAAATGTTTAATTTTTATTTATTAATTAATTTATTAATTTTAATTTTTTTTAATTAATTGCCATGTTACTAGTACTATAAATAAAACTATATCAAATATAAATTTGAATATAAAAATATCAATTATAAATTATTTAAATTTTCCAAATATCCTTAATTATAGAATTCTCACATTGTAAGGGTTGTTATAAAATGTATTGACACTCAAGGGGGCGGTAACTTTAAAAAGGTTGAGAAACCCTGTTCTAGAGTATTAGAGAAACTACTTTGCTAAATATTAAGTTCATATTTTATGTCGTTTTTGAGATGTAGTGATGAGTGAGATAAGTGAGTGACCAGTGCCGGCGCTAGGGGAGGACAAATGGGAAATTTGTCCAAGACCCCACGCTTGTTAAAGGGCACCGTGATTTTTAATTATCATCTTAATACCATGTGACACATTGACATTTTGTATCAATAAATTACAAATCTATGTTATACCATGGTGATGGGCATAATATAGATTTGTAGTTATTTGGAAAACGATATCTAAATTTAGCCATAGTACAAACTACAAAGTAAATCGTAATCGATACGACGAAAACGTAATATTTTGACGATACCCGTCGAGTAGGATAGGTACCTACAATAAATAATAATATAAATATTAATTATCTCAATAGTTATTGTTTTCTATGTTCTTTATTTGGAAAGGCTTTCCGCGTATTGTTGTATGGCAGTATCGCTGTATTATAGAAGGGGAAAAAGCCATACTCTTAAAATATTTATTTAATTATCTAACACTGTTCCACATTATTTAAATATTTCACCGCAGTCGTTTTGCACGTTCCTGTATTTTAATATAAAATTAATATCTTCTTACTTCCATTATATATTACTGTTATATGTGCCTAAATTAGTTATTATTTTATTATTTGTAAATAATTTTGTGTTAACACATTATAATAAAAAAAAGGATAAGAATCCCCTAATATTATTATTTTTAGTGTGTAAAATTTGAAGAAAAATAGTATTTTTTTAAAAGATCCTGATATAAAAAAAAGCTAGAATTTTGCCCCTCTCTGGGAACCTAAAGGCTAATACCTATGTTCAGGGCCCCGCAATACCTAGTGCCGGCACTGTGAGTGACGAGTGGTATTTGATGTATATATATATATATATATATATACTAACGAAATTATTCTGCTTTGCACGGAATAGTCATGATCGGGTAAAATTTTTAATAAATTATTACACTATTTAAAGCCTAGTTTAGTATGTATAACTGTTGGTTATAAAACAAATAAAACGCAATTTAAAATGAATCGATATGGTTGTTTTAATTGTACACTTGTACCCATGGTGTCTTTCTTGGTCATACCAACTTAGTACCAATATTTTTAGATTCTGAACGGAATGATGGAATCTATTGGTTTTACAATGATGTGTGTTTTTTTAGATTCTGAACGGAGTGAAGAATGTATTGATTTTACAATGATGTGTGTTTTTTTTTTTTTTTTTTTTTTTTTTGTGTCTGTCGACACGATTTGGGGCAGTAAAAATGCTTCGATTGCCTTTTGTAGCAACTTTTCTGAAAGAAAAGTGAATCTATTTGGTACTTTGGGGGGTCAAAAGTAAAAAATTTCCAATATTTTTTAAATGCGACGGGAAAAACCATAAAAAAATTTGGGAAAATTTAATTTATGTCATATTTTTTTCAAAGTATTATATTGATTTTTAAGCCACTTATAGGCATTTAAAATATTCGATTTTTTTACATTTTTTTTTTATAATCGGTGATAAAAAAAATTTGGCTCGTACAAAATACTTGAAAATTTAGTAGAAGATTCCTCAGAAGTAGTTCTTAAAGTCATTCAAAAATTATTAAAATCCATAGGCACAATTTTTTTTTATAAGCGTTTGAACAGCGAATATTGACATAAAATTACATGTAAAATATAATATAATGTATAATATTCTAGACTGACAAACTATGTCGCTGTATGCAACTGCCAACCCATCCTAATTAAAAAATATATTTATCGTTTCAAAATAAAATATACTTATTACAATATTTATAAATAACAATGTATTATATCCTATAGACAAACATATCATCTCCGTTCAGAATCGTTTTTCGTATACAATTATATCTATCATTGCTTTCAAATTTAACAAATCCATTGTTGACCTATCCTATAAACGAGGTACACTCCACCCCCAACTGTACAGCAGAGCGAGGCCCATCCGGTTCTTTTTTTTAAGTTCCTACTAATTTCATGTCTAAAATGTTAGAGAGACCACTGAAAGAAATTTATAGTTCATATATTTTGTCGTTGTTTACATGTAGCGATGATCAATGAGTGAATAATATTTGCAATTTTTTAATACAGATGTTTATTTATTAATTTTATTTTATTTGCGGTAAAAATTTTGAGCTCAGCTGAATCTCATTTAATTTTTAACTTTGAATGTATTCTTAGTCAGAATGTTATGGTACTTCTTTGCTAGGCTAGGTGATTATTTTCATATTTACCACTTTTTGTTTTTACTCCTTTGTACCTCATTTGATGTTGGATTCTGGAAAATCCTTTCTTTTTGCTTATCTAGAGTATAAGTGGAATTACTATGTCAACTATCAATTCTTACAAGCTATCGTTTTTGAGTTGTTGGTGATAATCAGTTAGTCAGTGGTATTTGGTTTTTATATATACATAGATGTGTACGTATTTATAGATACAACATTAAATAATTTATCAATATAGTATAATAACAATTCAAATTTCTTTTAAAACACTATATGAATATACTTAGTAATTATGGAACTATGCATACGCTCTAAGCAATTAAAGGAGCAAGTCAAATTACCATATAATAATTTATTTTATACATACCTACATCAAACGTGTATCAAAAATACTATAAAGGATTATGTCCAACCTACTTTATTTGTTATTATGAGACTAATACATTTTATTGATTTTACCGGCTGTTGTGATTTGAAATCGGTGAAGAAGAGAGAAGAGAGAATCTGAAGACAAATTAGAAGAGTCGATAACAAATGATCAATACTGCAGGTTGAGTCAAAAAATAAACAATAAAGTAAAAAAAAAAAAATAACTAGAAAACAATGAAGAAAAAGAAAATGTACACAATTTATTAATCGAAAATTCGTGGAGATGGTTTTATATTTTTTTAAACAATAATTTTTATTAATAATTATCTTTCTCATATAACAAATTCATACAGAACGATGGAATTGATTTTCTAAAATTTGAATTTCAACACTAATAATAATAATAATAATAATAATAATAAATAAATAAATTATAATATATAGTCAATAATAAATTACGAACAAATTTTATTTTTGCTTTCCTTACGTTTTTCATTGCGAGAAAATTAGTTTTCCCGCTGTTCGTCGGACGTTTACACATGTTTGCCGTACCGGTTATTTTATGAGCATCGCAGCGTACCACCATCGCGGCGTGCGCATGTCATTAACGGTAAATCGCACGAAATCTCGGCAAACGCGCTTCGTCCTGGAAAATGGGGTAGCCGCGCAAACGGTTTTCGTTGTTGGTTTTCCTATCACTCCGCCTTAGGGCCTCTTCATATTACAAATCAATTACGATTTTCACACGAAATAATACTAATAATATCAATAATAATAATAATAATGATAATGATAATAAAAATAATAATAATAATAATAATATTAATGATAATAATAATAATAATAATAATTATAATAATAATAATGATGATGATAATGATAATAGTACGTGTATTACTACCGTATCGTATAGTGGTATAGGAGGGGTTTGCGGTGTCTCACTGGTGTGCTGATACACACCGGAGCTCCGCCCATTTCATTCACGTTGCCCCATCGTCCGCGGCCCGCGGTCCGGTTTACGGGGTCCCACCGCAACCAGTCCGAAAACGATCGTTGCGCCGCACGCACGGAACCCAAGCACATTCCGCCGCAACTGATCCCGAGATCTGCGGGGCACAACTGCGACGATATCGCGTCGTTTGTAACGTTGCACACGGTTCTTCTCGCGACCGTTCGGCGCGTTCGATTTTCTACGCGCGGCCACGAGTGGTGCATACGACACTTGCAATACTGTTGTTAATATTGTTACCGTTACCGTACGTCTTCTCCAACCTAAACCGGGGTCACCGTTCGGTTTTCGCGCGCAATTCGTTCGGGTTTTTTTTTTCGGAGCTTATTAGTTTGATTATTGTTTGTTTGTTTATTTTTTAAATTGTTTTTTTTACTTATTTATTTTTTTTTATCTAAAAAAATTTCCGTTGGTTTTTTCGACCGGCCGATAATTTCCGGTCCCGGACGTTCGTCATACAATACGTGCATACCTGAGACGGCAACGAGCGCGTAGTCCACATAAATGCTAAACGCTTTGGATTCCGTCGTCTCGTCCATAGCATGGAATTGTCCTCGGTGAATTGTTCGCCCCGAGATCAAATCGTTCCCGACTCTTGTAACGGCAATAATTGGGCGAACGAACAGTTGGACTTTAATTGGCAAATGCAGGTAAGTCACGAGCGCCCGCACGATAACGCGTGTGTATGGCAATATATATATATATATATATATATATATATATGATATGATATGTGAAAAAAAAAGTAATAATAATATAAAATGTACACACATTGCCGCTAGTAACGACGCGCGTTTATTCGTCTATAATATCTTGTAATATTGTTAAACAAGTGTATGCCGCCACTATTAACGTCGGGTTTAGATTTTACAAGAAATATCTCCAACGATAATACGGTTATTATAATATTGTACCATTGATCAAGTACATCAATGATTGTACCATCGCGATTTTTACGTAGAAATATGTAGATCTTAAGTGTTACTACATGCTACAGTATCATACAAGATCGTTATCGGCGACAAATGTTTGTTACATCATTAATTTGGTTGCAAACGTAAGACTGCGTACAGTTATTAAATTTAATTGGTAGACGAATGATAGATGATTGATTTTTACATAAAATGATCAATATTTTTTTTTTAATTCTTCTAAATTTTGTAAAACATGGTATGTCATACGACAATATGTTAGTAATCGTTTTTATTTTTAAATCGTATGTGTATAATATAATATTGTTACTATAAGTTTTTATAGAATTTTCATTAATGAAATGCGCACTTTTGGTCATTACTCTCTGATACACCCAAAGTGCACTGAAAATAAATTGATAATTGGTTATGCTTACGTTTAACTGTATTTAATAAGTTTGTCTGGAATCGTTTTTATTCATAGGTATTATTTTCTCAATGAAAACATTTTAAGTATAAAATAATTTTCCAATAACTCATTGATTCAAATTTTTTCATTGATTATTCACCTTCTAATATGTTTGTTATTAAATTTGAATAAAACTATTGGGTAGGTAAATTAGTAAATTTAAAATCAAAACTAAGAACTAAGCCATTGAATCAGTTGTATAATATGTAAAATGTATTTTAATTATTATTATACAAATAGTGTTAGTTATTCGGTAAAAGAAAAAAGGTACTTACTTCGAATTTTCCGTTAATGAATTTTTAATTTAAATATAAATAAGGTTGTGTTATACACTGTAATACTAATATTGATATCATATTAATTATAAATTATACTTCGTTTTATATCTTTAATTTCGCGTCCACGGATAATACCAATACAAAATAGAATTTCGAAGAAAAATACCTATGTAAATATAAATATGCATATATCTATATTGTTTAATCAAAGCTGGCTGAGTTTCAAAGATATAAGGATATTTATTGTAATACGTGTTGATATCTTGATTCACTTCGTTAAAATATAACTTCAATCGGTCACATATATTCAAATCACATTTTATAAATAAAATATTTGAACATTTGATAATTTATAAAAAAAAAAAAAATTATCATTGTATGTATACCATACATATTACATATATTTACTGTGCAGCTTAAGTTATATCTTATTTTGTATTCATACAGCAAAACATTGCATTTTATGTGTTTGTATATTGGCATGTATTTTCTTTCAAATATTTTGTTTTTGTAACTACATATTTATTATAATTAAAATTAATTTATATAGTATAAAAATTATTTAATGATAAATAAATAAATAAGTAGTAATATTCCGTTAATACTTTTCAATATTATATCCAATATTTGTCAAAGGAAATATTATATATTTAGTTTAGATTTTATGTTATATTTTAATTAAAATTTCATAAGGCTTATAAATATTTATTGATATTTATTTCATAGAGCTACTTAATACATTGTAGCCTTATGTACATTTTATTTTACATACTAAAAATGTATTAATAACCTAATGTTCTATTACAATTTTATAAAAATATTTATAAATGAATAATCATATCTAATTACAGTTAGAAATGAGTGTATCAATTTATATTAAACGTTATGATATTTAGTGTTTATATTTAACAACATACTTTTCATTGTTCATCAAGTGGTTAATTTATAGACTATGTAGTGAAATAATACAAAAAATAAATTTGGAAATGATTTTTTATGATTTTGAAGATTCTCGTTTAAGTTCCATAGCTTTTATTGAGTTAATAGAAATTATGATATTACCGATTCAAATTAGTTGATAACTTTATATTTACACATATGACATGTATTATACAAAATACAACTAGATTGAAGATGATATGGTTTTACATAACTTATGAACACAAAATGCCGGTGACTTAGTTTCTTTGATTTCAGTACGTAACCATTACTTATATATAACCAGTAGTATATAACTGAATTAAGAATAATTTTTATTATCTTAGAAGTGTAATATACAAAGAACAAAGTATTTATTGTTATAGTTGCCATGACGATTGGTTTCGTGTATGTATATTGTTAACGTAAAAATCATTTGCATTTGCAAATCAGAATACGTACACAACACTTGTTGGTTTCAAACCGAAGTGTAGACAAATTAAAAAATAAAATGAAATGTGACAAAATAATATATATTCCTCGTCATAACATTTATAATATACCTTTATGAGAAATCTTTAGTTGTACCTACTCAATATAATGTTATACGGGTTGTGAGTTTTACATGCATAGTCCCTATGCCGATATATATATATATATATATATATATATATATATATATATATATATATATATATATATATATTATGTATATTGTTCTTAGTGTTGTTTAACTATGTATACGGGTATACATGATATTATAATTTAGTCACCACTGGCCGAACAACAATAAAATAATAATAATTAAAATATACAAAACACGTAACAATGTATTCTATTATGATACCTACAGGTAATAGTATTAGGAGAGAAAAAAAATGTGTTGGTATATTATCGGTGGTAATCGATCGGATCAGGTTTTCACTCGTACACGTGGTGTCGGCGGCGGCGACAGAAGGACCTGACTAAATGTATTTTATATATATATACATGTATATTGATATAATGTATATATGTATATAGATATTATACGGCTTGGATACCACGCATGGTATACAGAACTTTGTATACACGACCACGGTCCTGGAGGCGTAAAAACAGGCTTGTGTTAGCGATGGGGTGTACCATATGTGTTAATAGACCCGATGGAGAGAAAATTCATGCCGTCTTTCCAAGCCAATTTTGAATAGGAAAATCATCATAGTTATAACGGGATACCTTACTTACTGACTACTGGACGCTTCTTGAAGCCGTACATCTGAAAGTCGCGTCTTAGCATTATCATTCAACGACGGAAGTAGGTTACACATCTTTGGAGTGCCAAAGAGCAATAATTATTATTATCGGGATAAAATAAACCTCACGGCCGATCATCTGTTTACTTGGTTAATGTGTAAAATATTATAGTATTGTCATACGTTTAATATTATTCATAATTCACGTATATAATATGACCAGTAACAAACGCCATATGCATGTTAATATAATAAGTGTATTGGTACTATTAATTTTTATTTTGAGATCGGACGTTGTATTGAACGAATATTTTAGTTAAGTTATTTTTGTTTTACAGACATTTAAAAATGTCTAAATTACAAACTATTTTCGTTATTTTACGGTGCACGGAAGATTTATGTCGAGTGTATATACTTATTTTATATATTTATAATAATTTATATTTTACCATACGGAATATTACGATTACGTACGCACTACACACAACTGCAAGCTGCTAAACCGATAAAAATGTAATTGAGCTATCATATCATATCTTTATACTTGTACAATACAATATATTGTATTTAATTCGTATATTTCTAAATCCTATAATATATTTTTCACATCTCAGTCCTTGATCGGGTGATACGGGTAGAAATATTTCTTATTTAATTAAAAACACGATTTATACTAATTTAAGATGTTGTTTATAAAAAAAATTACCGTAATATTATATGCATATATATTTGTGTTATGTCCATGTACGTATAGTAGTGGACATTTGAATTTATTACTGGACCTACGCACTGAAATTCACCCACGCCCGGTTTCTTTGGTGAAAATCTATCCAATAAAAAATAAGACATCTATTAAGATCCGGAGATTTGAAATTGCTTAAATTTTTAATTATTTTTATTATATATATTTACATTATACAGACGTATTTAATCGTTATTGTTCAAGAAAACTCATTCATAAAATTGAAACCTGCATTTTTCGAGTGATGTAAGATTAGTAGCCATTATAATGGGCAATTTACTATTACAGACACAACACGTTGTATGTATATATGTTATACAAATGTATTAATTAACAATGTAAACTTTTACGCATGTATATAATATTATGTATTTCAAGTCATTCGGATCGACATTTCTGTACATTTTTGAACAATCTAACATATAATAAACGTGTTTCAATATTATCTTTTGAATTATTTATAGTATATTAAGATAAGCACTCGAAAAAAATCATTTAAAAGTAGGATCATGTAAAACGTTTGAAGTACTTATATTTGAAAGTTTGATATCCTTTCACTTGATGTCTTGAATAGAGGAACAATACTAATCAAGTTAGAGATCATGAAGTAATAACTTTGATGGTGATTGGAGATTAGTGCGAATAGACCATATTTCTAGTTATGGACATTTATACACGATTTCATTTTCTATTATACACTTTATTTGGAAGTCGGTCACACATGAGAGCACTATTTCCTTACATTCTTCTTTTTGAGGTATTTTTTTACCGTAACAACTTCTAGATCATGTTATACATTTTGAACTCGAGAAATTTATATATTATTATTATCCATACGCATGATTAATTTTTATTGCAATTTATATGTTTGCAGTTTCTAAACACGTTACTCTATGGATGTGACAAACTGGAAGCGAAGGCCGAAGAGAAGCGGGTAAGTGTTTATATAATTTTCATATACTATAGGTATATTTTGAAATATTTTATATGGGTATAATTTCATCTTTTAGTTTTTAAAAAGAATGCTATGTTGTTATGGTATTAACATTATATCATGATCATATTGTTTGTTTAATCAGCATATAATTAATATCAACATTGTTCGAAATACAAATATATAACATTACTATTAAGAGTCTTATACTATACATATTGTGATAAAAATAATAGATTTTTTTTGAAATTTTTTATTTTCGAAATATATTTCGATTTTTCCTCGATGCTTTAGAGATGTTATACCGTTTCAAACGATTTAAGTATTAAACGTTTTAATCCTGAAATTCTCACTGAAGTACAATGTAATATATCACATATTAGACTTCGGGCTATCTGCATTATAAACCAAAATAAACAAGAACTCGACCTTGTTCAAAACGGAAATGCACATATGATTTGACCGGAAACCATCTAAATTGCTAATCATACGCCATGGTTTTCGGAACGTTTTTTGTTTTTCGTTTACTTCTTTTTTTTTAAAAAAAAAACTACAAAATAAAAAACTATGAATACCTATACATAATTGCCAAATATTCCGTACAGTCTGTTTGCCTATTCAGTAGTTTTAAGTGCACAATATGCACAATTTTCACGTTTTCATTGTAATATGGCCTATAAAGATTTTTTTCGTAAGACAGCATGTACAAATAAATATTATTTCGGTATTAGTATGAATATACTACTTATATATTATGTTTATATATCAC
This sequence comes from Sipha maydis, assembly GCA_034509805.1. Taxonomy (NCBI): domain Eukaryota; kingdom Metazoa; phylum Arthropoda; class Insecta; order Hemiptera; family Aphididae; genus Sipha; species Sipha maydis. The sequence continues at coordinate 78,043 of JASXSY010001823.1, read as the reverse complement.
ACCGCCAAAGTTCGTGGTGTAAGACGTAAGTAGATACACAATAAGCGTGCGCGTTTAGCTGATTAATAATATTTTTCATTACAACACGTACGTATTATACACTTATAATATGTACATAAGTACTTGTTTGCGTATATATGTATAAGTATGAAAGATTTTATGTTTACTGACCGACTGGTTGTAACGATGAAATATGATAAAAGAAAGCGTGTTGTCTATTATTTTGTATTCATATAATATACAGTATATTAATAATACCCATGTACCATTGATAAACATAAAAAAAAAAATCGAAATAATAATAATAGTACAATTTTGTTAAACGCTGTTCTAATCAATTGGTTATTTTTGTTCGTTGGTAAATTATTATTGTTTTTGAAAGCGTTTAATTAGAAAATCGTAATATATTCATGCGTTTACTTGATTATTAAGTACTATACGATGTGCGCAACAGCATATTAGGTTTATGTTTATTGGTGTACACCAAACGACCACACAAAGCATTTAACAGCTCGCATAATAATAAATGACCGATGCCGTGCTAATTTCTCTAATACTTAACGAACAGACGAACGTGTTGATATATTAGATGGCTTGATAATTCTCATCTATCATTTTTCGAATTATAGTTTCATCTTTAATATCATATTGTTTAATTATATTTACTTATTAGACATTTTTAAATTCATCCTATAGTCCTGCATATTAATAATAATTTAATTTTTTCATCATGAAGTTTATTTTTTCAATGTTTTTAACTCATTTATTTAGGTATTTTAATGCAAAATGTTAATATATTTATACCAATATGGTATATATATTCTGAAAATGAGGGGGGATGGTTGAACTACTAAAAACAGCTCTTTACCTACGCCTCTGAGCAACTCAATGTGTAATAATATATTATTTGTAATTAATATTTTAATGAACTTTAAATTTTTTTCCATTAATAATAATATATAAGTATGATTGTCTTTTAACGTTCTTATAAAATAAAAATAAAAAAAACGTATTATAATATTATATTATTTTTTATAATAAAAAATGTTTTACAATATTTTTATTGTAATTAAAACTAAATGTACTGTACTGTTAAAATTATTTATAAAATTATAATATTGTTAATTAGTGTAATATAAAATACAAATTTTTTTTCGTTAATATCAAGTTAGTAAAGAAATTTAATTTTCAAAAATATATGCGTATACATACTCGTATATATATATATATATATTATCAGTTGATTTTAATGAACTTTTTTATACAAGATGCATATAGATAAAAGGTCGAAACCTGTACAATAGATTAAAAACGACACCTATAATTAAGCAAATAGTCCACTTGAGATACAGAATAAATACGATTATAATAATAATTTTGTAATATTCTGACTTGTCTTATAGTTGAAATTCCCTATATAATTTATGATTCAGAAATAGATAAATGGATAGATAAATAGATAGGTTGGGAGAGAAAGAGAGAGAGAGAGAGAGAGAGAAAAGTAAGAAGTTGCAAGTTTAATTATGATTAATACGACAAGCTTGCGTATAAAATGAATGAAGTATATAAGCGATTAGCATGTATTACTACTTAACAAATGGTAATAAATGTGCATCGTTATAGTCGTATGCATTTAAATTGACCATTAGGAATATGAATGCAATTATAAGTGATACAGTGTGATATGTGAGCTGTAGTTTATTTAGCCGTATTTAACCGTATTTATCGAATTTCAATATTTTTGCTCAAGAGTTAAAAAAAATAAAGTATTTTATCACACGTTTATTTTATTCGGAAGAGTGAATATTAAAATAAAGAGCATTTAAAAAAATATATTTTGATAAATTGTCGATGTGAATCTTTTGATTTATTATTTATTTTTATTTATTTATTTTTTTATCATGTTGTATCTATCTTTTATTATGTACATTAATATATTTTTATAAAATATTTATATTTCCCGATTTATAATATATTTAAATATTCAAATAGATATAATAATTTTTTTTATTTCTTATTATTGTATCAAAATGAAAAATATTTAAATTTATAACTAAATTTTTTTTGTTTGTGTTTGTTATAAATAGTTTTTTCATTGCGTTTTATTTTTAACCTTGAAATTTGGACTTTTTATTCGACAACAATTGTTACTTATGATTCAAGTTCATTAAACATTAAATGTTAAGTGAATAACATAACCACGCATTTATGCCAAAATGCACGAATACCACTTACAATACGTACGCTGCAAGTGCAATATGCATATTTCATGGATAATATGTATTAAGTCATGTGTGTATTATATTGTATTCATAAAAGTACAGTACTGCAGTGCAGTACATGTAAACACCTTTGTACAGTTGAATGTTTCGCATCGGATGACTGGTCATAAATTCGTCTCATACTGTGTTGTTATGAACGATATTACTCGTATTATTAATAAAAATTAATATAGTATTATCATTGTTATTATGGTTGCAGCTGTTAAATTGCATGTGATTACAATAATAGTAAATAATATGATAATGCACATAATATGTTGTGCGATCGAGTTTGTGTACCGTGCTTATATATTATATTCTTCTTGTGTGATGTATGATGATTATATGTTGTGATAATTAATTTTTTATACTTTGGGTCGAAACATTGAGTTGTGGCCACTTCTTCTGGTATAGTAAACGGGAAATTAAAACTTTTTTGGGTCAATACGAGTGTACACAGAATTTTGCGAGTTTTTAATATTAACTATAATTAAATGGGTCATTTTGTATGAACCACAATTTTAAACTTTAAAAATCGTTTTACAATAATTTGAAATAATCATTGGAAATGTGAAAAATAGAATATGTGTACAATTTTACTGCAGGTAAACCGATAAAGTATTTGCAGTTTCTTTATATCTACAAATACGTATGAGAACACAAATGGTAATCAAGGAAACCGGATGTTTTCAATCAATCGTTACTTTAACTTTTGTTTTGAATGAAGTCCACTTAAGTTAATTATTGCCGGGATGGACGTCAAAGGTCACTTGGGAATGTGCTCGCAACAGGTCGTTTCGTGCGTGCATATATATATTAATTTGAGTCTGTACAATATCGTTCTTGGTTTGCAAGGACAACCGTCAGTCTAGCGTGTAGCCAGGAGTGACAATGATTGCAAAAACTCATCAATTATAATATTTTTGTCGTCTAACTATAACTCGATGCATGGTAAATATCTATGCGTATATAATTTCATAACTCGAGTGCTGTTTCTAGGTTTAAAAATATTTTTTACTGTGCTTATATTATGCGAGTATAACGTTAAAGTAACCATTAACGACTAGGTGAATTCAATATAAAAAAAAAAAAAAATATATTGAATGAATAATCACAATTGATATTCTTATACCCTTTACTCTTATTTACCTAAAATCATTGGTATTTTTGTACATTAAATATTTTACAAGATATTACATTTGGTACACAATTAAATAAGTTTGTTAATACATTATGAATATGTACTCGTATGTTAGAAAAAAAATGGGTGTTTTCAAAGATAAATAAAACATTGACGCAACGTTTTCTGCATAATCTAACGTGACCCGATGTACCTATACCTCGATGTATGTATGTTTTCATTTTATGTTTTTGCTAGAACACAAGCAGAAGAAATTCTACGAAAAAATAAATAGGTTAATGCTGAGTGTTTCTGATGCTGATTAATTTACGAATATATTTATAATAATAATGATATTTAATATAATATTTGTAAGATGCGTGTACGAATATGTACATATATTATTGGTAATGTTCAGCTTAGTCGAATAAATTGATAATGATCTTTTACACGCATACACACACATACACACACGCGCGCGCGGTGGCACAAAATCCTCGGGCAACATTGACATCTCTATGCGTCTATCCGGACGATGGTGTGTGTATCATCATTTATGCTTATTGGGCACATTTTCGTGGTAAAAATATACGTATAAAGATATACGGTTTTCGCAACAAAATAAAAAAATCCACCGATTCATCACACGTTGAATACATTACGAGAATATAACAATAGTGTATGAATGTAGTATGTATATACGAAATTAGACTGGGAGAATGATATTTCGGATTATTGTAAGGTGTTCAACAGTAACAACAACAACAACAACACAATTGACTTTGGATATGTTATGGGCATACTAAAATGTTATATTATATATGGACATGCTATGATATATATTGTACGTGACGTGGACCATGTATACGTGCGTATATCTAAAAAACGTTTATTCTCCAATTTGTGTTCAACTGCGACCTAATAAGTTTAATATGATTAAAAAAATAAAAATAAAAAAAGGCTCATCGCCTAGCCGTGCCACAATTGTGTAGTAGTAATAGCTGTAGTAGTTGTAACGTAACGTTGCGTTCAAATTGTTATTGCTACTAATTAACAATATTTTCTTTAATCGCAGTATCCCGATGTTAAAAGATCAAGAGATTTCGGCAAATTGTACATTTCGATAAACTCGAGTGTGCCGCATATAATACGATATTATAATGCGTGCATATGTAAACCAATAAATACATAGTTATAGGTATATTGTATACAGGTACTTTAATAACCGAGAGTTGAGAGGAAAAAAAGTTGTGTGTATTATATTGATACCCAAGAGGTGTTGATTTATCTGGTACGTCCGATCGCGAGCGTGCGCACGTTTGTGCGCGTATCATATATATATATATATATATATATATATTACATACAAGCCGTAAATGTTTATATGCACAAGAAACATAACGCAATAGTTTGTAACGATTTGTAGTTTTGTACACTTACACACAACTAAATATACATACGTTGGTACTGATAATAAGTATCAATTAGCCAATATTAAGTTCTCAAGTATTTACCTAAAAATATTATGTCGACGATAAAGAATTATTTTCTTGAACGTAGATTCAACAATAATTTTATTATTATGAAATCGAAAGCGTCTGCTAACTTCAAATTATTTTCAAAGTTTTTTTTTTACCAATATGTTTTTGAATACACTTCTTCGTAATGATATAACTTTTGTACTTTTCTTATACTTCTTTTTAGGATATAATACATTGTGTGCTGTGTTATGTACACCATACTAATAAATCGGTATATATTGTAAATATTATAAGTAGGATAACTTCGTTATAAATAAATTATAAAAGTTCTACTGAAATGTTTTAATTTGAATAAATAAGTTTTTATCAAACAAAACTAAATTATACTTATTAGTGTTTGGTTTGCATTATATACTCGTATATTATTTGAGTTCATTTTTTATAAGTATTTAACACTAACTCATTTTCACCATGGGATTAGTTTAACTTCATTTCTAATGTATGATTGTGATTTTTAATTTAATACATGAAAAATTTGGTTCAATTATTTCTTGTACATTTGTATAATAATATTGATCCATATTTCCATGTCTATAAATATTTTAAAATGTTATTTTTTGTTGTTGTATTCTTTTAAATGTGTTGTAATTCTAATTATTTTAGAATCTAAAGTTTTTAATTATTTATCTGCCAATATTATATACGTATACCATTCATATGTTATGCATTACAAAAAATACTGATTAACTATATTTAATTAAAAAACTTAATTCAGGAACATGAGTACCAAATGCATATTATGTTTATCAGAATTTTCATATTACTATTCTTAGTATTCAGACTATATTCTGATTCATTAAAATCTATATCTATAAAAAATATAATGTAGTTATTAAATTAAGTAACACTTATTAATCAAACAAAACGTAGAAGGAAATGTTTGATGGATTACAATGTGGTAGAGCTATAGATATTAGTAAAAACTAATTGATTTCTGTTGATAACAAATTTTACTGTGGTTAATGAAGAATAATATACCGTGTATAATATTACATAATATTAGAAATATTTACCAAATATTTAATGTAAAAGTTACAATCTTAAATTATAGGTATATATAATTATGTCTTATTATATATTATGCGAGCAAAGGTATTTATACTACTTAATGTTGAATACTCCATGTGTTCGTTGTAGATAATTAAAACAATAAATTCTTAATCGGTATCATAGGCAATACTTAGAATATTATAATTTTTAGGAATAAATTGAACCCGTATTCTCGATTAAGATTAGATAATACAAATATAACCAAATTGGAGATTTCTATTTTATAATAATAATCTACTCGTTACAATGATAAAACACATACACAGTGTATACATTATTTGTATAATTAAATATAGAAAAAAAATGTACAAAAGCATTATTTAAAATAAATATCAATATAATATCTAATGAACTTAAATTTAATTATAATTATAATTTGCAGAGTGTTAAATTGTATTATGATGTATTTTAATGATATTTGTGTGTGACAATATATTATGATTATTAATGAAAAATATTATTCCATTTGAAGAAAAAAATTTAGAACACCTTCCTGTTAATAAAATTTTTAAATTATTGGATTTTCTAACTGAAAGAATAAAAATTAAAGATAAAATAAAATAAATATAAAGATAAAACTCATACATTATATTCAACGGTTTTTAAAAATTATTATTTTGTTTTTAATTAAACTCAATTTCATTTTCAAAATTCTTATTGCATTTAACTAATAATACATTATGTATACACGAATGTGCAAATTCTGTGACAAGTACCTAAACATAATTCGATTTTTTTTACGAAACATTGCTATTAGTTATCATCAACGGCAGCGAAAAGTTCTCCGCTATTCTGATTCATCATTATTCATTATCGCATCATATATTATAATACGTACATGGTCAATTTAACTGTAGACTCAATGGCTATATAAATGAGTAATGACTCTATACTGATCGGTCCGCCGAATCACGAGCCGAGCAAGTGGCGGCTTGTAGAAGAATTGACGTGTCTTTTAATACTTCACTCTTGGCCACTGCCACAGTCGGTCTCCTCTTTTGGTTTTTTGTTAATTATCGTAATGAGTTCGGCTTTGGTTTCTATATTGAGTATGTATACACACAAACACACACACATACGCACACGCACATGCACACTATCTCTCTCTCTCACACACACACACACACACACACACACACACACACACACACAAACATATACATGCATAGTATATGATTTCTTCGGACCTCTCTGACCGTTACTAATGGATCCCCATGGTACGGAATGCTTTTAGTAGGCAAACATATACGCCGCAGGTTTTCTGTTTGCGTACACACACTTACACATATTCGTAAACGTATACGTACACACTAACAGTCACACACATGCTCGCATACACCGTGTTCATTTGCATACATAGAGGGATCAATAATTATGAATACACGACTTTGATGTGTTTTCAAAAAAACAATTTTTAAGTATTTAATGTTACATTTTCTCGAGCTTATATCACGAAAAAAGAAAAAATCCGAAGATATGATTAGGGACACTACGGAATCTTATCAGTATGTCATGCAAATCATAATATGAACAAATGTCATGCAGAATTACAGATTTATATTATTAATGCTATAAATATATCCGTACGTTAAAAGAAAAACTATCAAAGCAACCGGTTTGTAATCAAGTGGTCATAAGTCGATCTACATAATATTTAAGGGGAAATGGATTGGTAGGTTTGGTGAGGGTAGAAAACTATGGTCGACTTGATTGTAATTCATGAACGCGTGTGCTTCTCGAATTCAACAATTAGTTATAGGCTTACAGGCATGTGACACCTGGACCAACGGGTTTATCTTATAATGTGTGTCGGTTATGTGTGTATATATATATATATATATATATATGCTGGTCATGTCGTTTTCTTCATGCGTATGTACCTGAATATCTATTTCTAAATGACAAGTATTCCAATTTGATTCGATATTTTGATCTAAGAGACAATTGTATTATGTATACTGGTTATGGTGTTTAGTGGTTCTAAGCCATCACCATTAATTCACATATTACTATAGTATTACTATATTACTATACGTGTATACACGTTTGCTGATGCTGAAAACAAGAAATGTAACATTACACAGTCCTATACACTAATATAGTATTTAAATATACGTTACACATGTTGCAGCCATCTTCGATTTGATAATTGATAATTTTATAATTGATAGAAAATTATATTATTTACATTTTTACATACATACAATGATGGAATTTATATACTGAATTTTACTATTTAAGTTAGTTATTTATAATAGCCTTGAATGGTGGGAGTAGACAAGTAGTTAATAAATTATTTCTCTAGAGGGTTAAAACCTACACTTGACGCGTACCAAGAATTAAAGTGTATTCGTTTTTTTACATTACCATGATGTTTTATTATTTAATTCATATACAAATGAGTATTATAATTTACAATATTATAATTTTGGTGGATATTATTAATGTATCGCACAAATGCGCGACTATCAAAAATGATCATCAACGGTTCACAACGAAGCATTTGAGGTGGTCAAGCGAAATAGTAGAATAATATATTAGTTTTCGATATTTTTTACTCTTAAATCAATATTGATCACTATTGTCTGTCGAAAATCTTATGAGAAATCACACGTCGTTTAATCGCGAATGTAAAATACACTGCAAGCAAACCCACCCTAGAGAACCCGCTTAACAGAAATCGATATCAATGCATTAATGCTACCGGTGCTATAAAACATCTCAGTGTGTACTAATGGATTATGGGAGACGTTTTCAGATTCAGACACTGTATAATGTTCTACACCCCGAGGTGCAGTCTTATCGACCAAAATAGCAGGAGGTCCCCAGACGATATATTTTGTTATAAATATCCCTCTCCTTCCTTCCCCATTCGCGTGCACTATGAAAAACAATGCATTTAACATTGATATCTAAGTTTATTCTTTTTTTCTTTTTATTTCCCCCCAAGCGTTTACATATTTTATACTGTAGATAATTGTTTACGAATCGTTTTGTACTTATATATTCATGTAAGCCGTAATCGGGTGCTTAAATTTCGGCAATGATTGCCACTGTATTGTGTCCGACCACCAACGAAGTTGTTCAATGTACGGGTTTGCCCCTGAGGTGTAGTGTCGTCAAAAAAGAAAAACGTTTATTTTCTGCATTTCAATTGACTGTATACAAAGATTTAAAAGCAATGGAACTGGAAATATACACTAAAAACGTGCTCTATTATATAATAATTAAAAACAAGAACCTAACTGGTCACTCAATATCATCTCGCAATTGGACGAGAAAAATTATGCTAACTATGCAGTCTTCAGTACCACGTATAGAACAATATTGTTTTGTTATGGCCTAGGTGGTTTTCCTACAGTTTCATTCATTTCCAATTGACTTATAAAGCAACACATTTATGTAGTCGGCGTTTAAATTAAATTACATTTTATTCAAACATATTATATAAAATACCACACATTTAAAATCAATTGAGTCGAATAAATTTTAAACGAATTTTTGTTTTACATAAATTTAAATACATGAATTAATGATTGATCAGTATACAAATATTTTAATACAATTTAATATGCTGTGTTAAAAACTTAGATGCATTCATTATTATTAATCCGTTGGTTGATTTTAAATTTAAATTTCTTATCGATAGTATTTTTTTTTAAATTATTTTGCTGTTATAAGTTATTTTTAATTATGTAATATATATATACTCAAATAAAAGGTGATTAATTGCGATCGTTATGTTGTTATATCATAATATGGAGTCCCCGAAAATAATGTAACATTTCAATATTTCTTCTTAGGAATCTAAAAGGAAGAATTAGACGTCAACTTCTAATAAGTGGTTTCAAAGTATATTACCGTAGACTTGTTCGATAAATTGTTTAACGGGCTGACCGCTTTTACATCAAGTCCCGCGAGGCATTTGAACCGTCTCTGTATGTTCTTTTCGATGACTTGGACACGTCAAAACTTCATCGTCTGCAAATACACTATGATGGCTTATTATAATAATTGTTGCCTTTAATATTATTATTTTCTTCATCCGAATTCGGATAAACGCAGTTCGTAATAATCAGGGTATGTTTTGTGGATTATCGCAAACTTGCCTTCGGGATATACGTCAGTGTAATAATTACTGTCCCATGGTGTGTATATGGTATACTAAAGTACATCATTCGAATATGCACGGCAGCAGTAACAGCAGCAACAGCATCAGCGGCCGAACAAGATCTTGTTTATATTATATTCATACGTATATACACTCATATTTTAATTTTACAAATAATAAAAATTACAGTATTTTATATGACGGCTGACAAGTGGATAGTTTGTATCGTCTGGCGTGCGCGTATCCCCAGGGTTTTCAGAAGAATTTTATTATTACTACACACACAGCATTCATACGTATTGAATAATAAACTATGTTTAATTTGAACCACTAAACGCATACAACTTCTAAGTTCTGATCACTGTATATGTACCTGTATATTTAGTGAGTGCTGATCGTAGCTTATTATTCAGTATAAAGTTTTATTTTGTGTTATAAATTGGTATTAGTAATGTTAAGTTAGAATTAATTGGTCGAATAATTGTTCAAAAAACTATTCTAAACTCTAATTTTGATATAGTTCAAACGTCAGAACCAATATTTTTACAATGTTAGGACGAAAGTAATTTTAAAATTGTATTCCCTACAATTTTATATCGTTGATGAGAAGTTTATTGAATATATTCTAACACTCATTATCGTTTGTTTGAAATAATGAACAATTGACGCCGGAGATACAAGCTTGGTGGTGTAATACGGATATTTGTGCACGCAAATTGACAGTAGAAATTACCGATGTTCGTTTGTGAAATGCTGCTGTAATTACGCGTGGATATATCATACATACAATTCATGAAAACGCACGTCAATTATAATATATAATATTATACTTTAATACGTATTTTATATTATTAAAAAAATTCCAACGAACCAACCCTGTTCAATTATGATTAAATGCGAATTATATTCGTGTTAGCCAGTGTCTGAAAAAATATTATTACTTTATTTAGAAATAAAGATCAACATCTTATTCAAGTGTTCAGGGTGTATACTTTTAATAGAGTTTTCATAACTATACATGTTTTGCAATCAACTGATTTTTTCATTAGAATGTGGAATTCCACAATATTTAACTCAAAATTCGGATATTTAAATCCGGATTTAATTCCTATCACTAGCATCTAGTGTTCCTGTGTAATATCCGAGTTAACAATTTCTTCCTAGTTGCATCATACGTTTAGCGGAAATGTTCAGAACTAGGACACGTTCGCGTGCTTTTCCAACTCGTATCCAGCTGCACTCGAATAAGCACACTTTACTTACTGCACTAGCAGGCAATGACGTTATTTGGGAGGGAGGAGCACCTCATGCGTTTGCCACAGTCTAGAATTTAGCTATTCCAAAACTGATACATCATCAAAAATATAAATGCGTCTTTTAAAAAGGTATTGGTTTCTTATAAGTCAAAAATATGAGACGTATACAATATGGATACTTGTCTGTAAATTACAAATCATTATATTTTTGGACTGGTTAGATGTCCTTCTCCCACCACGTCAATTGGTACTTTGGTAAAACGAGCCGCTGATTCGGCAATTTAATAACTGGCAGCAGGGTCGTGCGATCCCGAGGAAGTGTACTACGGGTGTAGTACCTGACAAGGGGATCCTGAGCTGAAATCGTTGAGCCGCGTTGGATCGGGTCTCGGTGAAGTGCGCGACGGGACCCGTTCACGATTTTCAAATGAGAGTACCGCGTCGTGTACGAATGCGAATGGCTGCAGCAGCAGATCGTGTCCGTCCAATGATGACGACGGTCGCGATGTCAATTTCCTGCCGGTCACGGGCCTGTGAACGTTTTTATCTGCGGCCGCGGACGTCGTTCGACCGCCAATTCGTTCATTCATTCGATGGGGCCGTCCGCGGTTGGCTCATCACGCCGGTGACCCGTCAACCGTGGCAGTGCGTAACGCATTAATTTAAACATAACACGGGGTATTATATCGCTATACGCTCCGTTAGCTGTTGCTGCTGCTACCACTATTGTACAACTAAATAATTTATAGTAAAACAATACATGTTATGTATGTACGTGTAATGCATCGGGACGTTGCTGTTTATTATTTGATCACGAGTGACAATCTATCGCGCACTGCACATTATTCGAACGTGTAATTTCAAATATGTATAGAACCGCGGCGTATATTGTGTACAATAGATGACGCACGACGTGTGTTACACAGTTACAATAATAATGCACGTATTATTTTTCCGATGTTTTCGCATCGTGAAAACCGTTATCCTTGTACTTGCAGCCCTCCGTAAAATATACTCGTGCTGCAGCTCGGTGCTTACATGCATTTTTCGAATAAGAAAGACGCCTCAGTAATTCATATGAAATCGCATTGCAATCGGTTAATATATCCACGGAAACGAATTGGCCGCCGAGTAAACACCCCGGTAATAATGTCTGTACGAAAGTGCCGAAATGGTCAGAGGAGAATATAATTATTTATGAACGCATGGTATTTAAAATTACAAAAGTGAAAATAAGTTTAATTTAATTTATTTGTTGAAACGATAATTACGAGTCGTTTATTATTTAATAATAATTTTGATTTCACAGTGTTTAAATCAGTGTTTACATCACACGCGTAACTACTGTAATAAGTTAATTTTACTTAGGTATAATAATAATAATAATAATAACAACAATAATTATTATTTTAACTTCTTTATAATAATATTTACATTTAAAATTAATATTTAAGTTGTTACCTACTCTCTATAAGTGGAGTCTGTTACAATATTAATTAATAATTATAAATTCAGAAAAAACTTGTTTAACTTTATGTACTGATTTTAAATACGGAAATATATAAATTGAGAAATTTTTAAAAGTTATTGCTCAACAATAAAATTATGACGTTTTTATTTATTATTTTTATTTTTGATGATAATTTATTATATTATTCTTGCTCTTAATCGTAATCAATAACGATGAACATTGTATTCATTAATCAGTTTTATTTTTCTATATTATAACTTGATGAAAATTTTTTTTGAACTCGAATATATTTCCATGGACATTTTTACCTTGACTCGATCACATAAGTAAGTTTTACGGAAAAAAATATGCTGGAAATAGAAAAGCCATCTATCAAGTAGTCTTGTATAATATCTATTGTACCTATACGACGAACGCAGATGAACGCTGGAGCAGATTGCTTTTTGGAATGCTGATATTCCTGGTTATTGTTTTCGGGTTATGATCCCGCGAAAATCCACAAGCTAGCACGCATCAGTATACACTGGACTTTCGCAAAAAGAGCAAATCAAGATTAACAATGAATAAATATAATAATATAATTAAATATATTATATTATAACAATAAAATCGAGTATTTTTTTGACAAGTCAACAGTTATTGCTGTAGTCAGTGCAACGAGAAGAGGACCGAATGATTTAATCATGCAGCAAACACCGGTACGAGATACAAACGTAATTCTGTCAAATGCTCGATAATAGATACGCGAAGCACATCTCAATAATACACGTAACACAATAAATTATTGATTTACGGCTGCAAACTTAATAACGTGTTAGTAGAAGGAAAAGTAATAAAAACGACGATGATGATAACAATAATGAGAACTTTTTTCCTCGCATCTCGCTATAATCTATAAATCAATATACGTAATGTGTTATAATAATATGATCATTCCGGTTGTGTGTCCGAGCGTTAATTGTTGTGCAATCACAAGACTGCAGTGTCGGCTCGTAAATTGGCAAAGCTCTTTACAAACGTTCGTCGTGTTGTTTACGGTCGTCATTAAAAATCAAACAAATGACAATATATTCACTTTCAATTATTTTTATGATGAGAAAACGAACAACCATAAAATAAAAATGTTATAAAAATATTATAATAATCATGTTTTAGTTCTAAATAATTTAAATACTTTATTTTTTATTTTTTATTAATCAACAAATATTCAATTATGTTTGAGATTTATTGTTTTTTGATTTAATAATCAAGTTAATATAGTAATTGTGTATAATTGCGAAAATATAGGAACACGTTTAAATCGTTGATAGTGTCATAATAACATTAAAATAACGTACAGCAGAGGGATTCATATTATACAGCATTACTATTATTAATAATATTGTTCTTATTTTTTTAGCTATTTTTTAAGCACAATAAAATATAATACATTATGTATGCATTGTGCATCATTACGTGTGTGGTATATACAGGGCCGTGCCTAGGGGGGTGCAAGAGGTGCGCGTGCGCCGGGCGCCATTGACCACCGGGGCGCCAAATACATTTTTATAATCTAAGTAATATTACTAAAATACTCAATATTAATTCATTTTTTTTTTCTCTCGTCGAACACCACTATCTCGACATAATTAGCATTGCATTGATTGCCTACCGGTTACAAATATAGTGTTTTTATTCTTAGCGTTAGTATTTATTTTTCCCGAAATGACGACGTCGCTGTTCGCCGTCGTCGATAACAACTATATTATTATTATTGTTACTTGATAAAATTAATTCAATAACATAAATATAGACTTAATATCATAACATAGACTGCGACATATAACAACGACTGGAAGGAATTGTACGATTTTATTTTGAACCCATGATATCTAGTTTTCAGACGTACTGTGTTCACGTCATAGTGCATATTTTTCATCAGGAAACAATTATTCATCAAAGCCTCAAATAAAAATATTACGTAGAGGGGGTGGGGGCGCTAGAAATAATTCTTCGCGCCGGGCGCTGATTATGCTAGGCACGGCACTGGGTATATATATATATATATATATATATATTTAATTTCAGTATTCGTTTACGTTATTGTGATCAACTTTAAATGGTCTTGTTCAATATTAAACACTTCTATATTACATGTTTACATTCCATAACAGTTAAGTATGTAATATAATTTTTATACTTAAGTAAACAAATAGATTCGGTGGTTCTATGTATTTATCATATTGATATATATAACGAATGTTTTTCAGAAAAATATGATTTTTTTTTATTTTATCAATGATGTTTACAACCGCTAACGATTTAATATCTATTTGCTCTGCTGTCAATACAATTAATATTCATATTAGCTATTCAATTTTTTTTTTATCACATCATCAATGAATTGTTACAGACGACTCTTGCTGCGATGATACGTATGTATGTAACGCCTCGGAACGAGCGGACTGCATCGGTGCCCGTGTGTAGTCTTCGTACTGTATAATTTGTACGTCTCGTCTGCCCACTTTCTGCGGCTTTTCTCGCCCGCGTGCCGCATAATCGATGTTATAATTATAGACCATGAACATTATAATCGAATAGTAAAATCAGATTTTTATTAAAATCAATTTTTGTCGGATTTTTTTATCTTGCGACCACGACACGTTACCCCGTGTCGGATACGAATTATTGTATACTTTGTAGTAGGTTCATGTACCACCTAAAGATACACGTATCTAATCACTTGTTCATCATACTCTGTGAACAGTCGAATATAATATTATATCCACATTATATTCTAAACGTTTATTATGCAAAATGTATCCCGTATAGTGTGCGGTGTTAAACACTTGTCGGTATTGTACAGACACATTGCACATATTATTATGCACGTTCGATATTTTTGAAACATCGTTTTAACGATGCGTTCACGTCGGTTTTCGTGTGTATACGCGCGCATAGACGAATAAAACAAATATTTCAAGATTTCCTGCCATTCAGTCGCTAACGACTAAAAAAAATAAAATATTCCAGTCTTGTTTTTGAGCACACAAAGAGAAAAAATGTACACACCACTGCCATCGCCGCCCGTAAAAGACCGTTGGATTTCTGTTGTTAAACAATAACACGTTCCGTTGATGAGGGGAGGTTGAAATAAAAACTTATCTTTAATTTTAGCATTTATTTTTACATTTTATATTGTGCATATTCGACAAATTTTTAAAAAAAAAAATAACGGACACGCGTTATTTTGTACATTAAAACTAATCAGCATTAAAAATATATTTGAATATGCCGAAACTTATACCTTTTATGGAACATCTGGCCGTTTACATGTTATTATATATAAACATTGATGTGTTCTCGTACACATATACATGCACACACACACACATACATTTCTTGAAGTGTAAAAACGAGTTATCTCCAGTTCTTCGGCAAAAGTAAATACAATTTATACGGCAATATTATCACCGTCATGACTCGAACGTGTAGTACTGTGCAAACAAAAGATCGCCGAACGATTATTATATAGCTGCATCATATTATTATCCTGCCGCCTGCAGGACGAGTCGATAGTGTTGGATCGATGGATATATTAATATTGTTCTCTTCAGGTTTAAATTTTTATCGTTCGTTAAAAGGGCACGTTCGCACACCTGCAGACATGAGAAACAATCCTGTACGGCGACATACAGGACGCGGATAATGTTCAATGGATGAAATGCTCTATAAATTTAACGCCTTCGCTGCTACGTTGAACTCATAGTACTGTTTAGACATTTAGAGCACATTATCAAGTTGTAAATAAAAAGAAAAAGCTGTATATTAATACTGTACTGTTGTATATACTAAAACGAAGACGGTGATTTCGGAAATAGATTTTTTTTATCGTCGTTTGGCGAAAGATACTATTAAACTCAATTTTGATAACGATTTTTATATTATTAAAAAACTCGTTTTATTTTTCGACAAATACAAGTCAGAAATTATTTTTATTCCACGGTATAACGTATCCTCTAGGACTTTCGTAAAGACAATACGGAAATACGCATATAAATTCATTTGTTGCTATTTTATTGATAGTAAAAACAAGGTTGAAACATTTTAATAATAGTCATATATAGTAAAACACGTCGTTTCTTCATCGTCAGCATTTACTCGTAAGTTTACGAGATAATATAACGGCGTAGTCTATTAAAATAAAAGTAAGACTAGAAAATATTTAAATGTCGTTGCCAGTTAAACATTGTATAAATAATAGTAATTTAGTCTTTTTTTTTCAAAAACATGTTTTAAATGTCTTTTTAATGTTCACTCTATGTCATAGATAAATAAATATATGGTAAGCAGGACGTAAAAATGTTAATTTTTTACTATAGGTATAATGTATCATCGTGCACGATCATTTAATGTGCGGATAATAATATGGGTTTAAAATAAAAAAAAAAAGATATGATAAAAATCAAACGAGTGATGTATAATTACGTAAATTAATATATTTATATATTATATTTATTAACTCAAAAACGTGAAAAATAAGCATGTGGCGATCAAATACGCGGAGCATGTTTGTCATCGTTGCAGAAAGGGAAAGTCTAGACGATTCAATCGAACTCGACCAGTTGATTGATAGATATATGAAACTGGTTGGCATTAAGTGTAATTATATCGGGATAGACTATACACTGTTCAGTGGGAAAAAAATGACGTGTCATATGATCAGGTGGTCCTGAACGATTGTAAAAACATGCATTAATGGCGAGTTTTTTTTTCTTTAGTGTTGTGAAAAAGAAATCCTTGTCAGGTCACGTGATTCCAGAACAATAATTTATTGATCTGTAAATATATGTATGTATATATATATATGATACATTTTATAATCGGGATATTGACCAACACTGGAGTGTATAAATAAACATACTTTTTCTGGTAGCTGTCGATGTGATCGATTGCATTCATGGTCCACGAACGTTTTACTATTTAAACGTGTTATTTAATTGAATATAACTTGTAGTTCTCCTTTCGTTTTCTATCGACATATTATACATTTTTTATAACTTTTTTTTATTAATCTTATAGTTAGGATAGTTAAATAGTTAAACGATTTTGTTTTTTTTTAAATGACTCGAGGAATGACAAATATTATAACTGTACCTACTACCGATCTGTAAAGATATTACGATACGCCCCTGAGTAGAACCCGATATGACCGACAACATATGTCTAGATACGAATTAATATATAATTGAAGGGTTTGGCTGTATATTTCGCTCTATTTTCCATCATTCTTCAGGCGAAGTGAAATAAGCTTAAGTTGAATTTCAATACCAAACCATACATAGTTGTTCTACAGTGCATCTATACTTAACTATACAATATACAGATGTGTTGTGGAACTAAAACATACGAATACATTTATTCGGAAGGAATTGAATTCGATGTGTTCATACGCAGGACGAACAAACCGTAAGAAATAAAACAATATTTCAAGAAAAATTCAAATAGACTATTCTATTTTGACGATTTGTAGTAAAACCGCAATGTTTATGAGGTTTTATTATTATTGTTGATACAATATGTAAATGAAAGATGAATGGAACAAATAAGTTACAGGGATTTTACATATGTAAATGAAAATCTTATAATTTTGTGCACTTACAGAGCTATAATGTTTAGTTTAAAATCTCAAATACATACTTGTATTAACCTAACCTAACCTAACATTTCACAAAACTTCAATTTTACTTAAATTAATATGACTGTAATTTGTATTTATTATTATTATTTTTTTTAAAAGTATATATATATGGTTTCGTTATGATGATGATCACTACGGTCAGCAGTTGCAGTTCAAACATATTAGTTTGAATCTAGAGTGATATAGGCTGAAGAGTTACTTGTTATTGACATTATGTTCACGTTTTGTATGATTTTTTGCAATAATATTGTTGAATAAACCGAACTCATAGCATTTTACTTTATATATAGCCACAATTGACTTTCTACGTTTTTCGCCATAGTATTTAAATGAAAATCGAAAACGAAAACTTTTAAAATCATATTTAAATTCATTCGTTTCTTTTGCTCCAAGCGCGAGTAACTCATCATGAGCGGTTATAATGTCCGGAATGAAGGGTTTATTTTAATATTGAATTAATATTATATTATTATTATTATATGAACACGAAATGACAGAAGACGCATGACAAAGAGGAGGGGTGAAAAAAAATGCAACAATGGTGGACGAAGATAGATGATCTAGTCTGCCGATAAGAGCATATATTATAATATAGTTTATACGCATACTTATAGTATCGTGGCAATGTGATCCGGATTAATATAAAATAAAAAATAAAAATTATACCTGGTCACTGGTTGGGGGTGTAATTGTCCTGAGTTTAACGCGCCGGGCGGTCTTAAGCGTCGCGTGGGTTTGTATATACACGTGGTGCGTGTATCTGGTATATACCGTACACGCACACATACACACACACTGAAACCCATTCATCTACACGTTCAATAATGTTATATACGCACACTCGCAGATGTGTTTGTTGTTGTGTGTGTGTCGCGGATTAAAAAAAGGACTCACAATGAACAATTCGTATACCACGGAGCATATATATTTATATATATATATTTATACGTATCCGTGTATATATATTATATTATATATTATATAAACACACGCGCACGCACGTGCATATAAGTACGTATAAAGTGTAGGACAGACGGTAGCCCCGGAGGAGATCTTGATACTTCTCGGCGACACCGGTCGGACCGCGTGTGACAGTAACAAATGACACCGATATCGTTAACGCGGCCCATCGAGGTTTCACCGCAGCACTGTACACATATAAAATAATATCATTATAATAATATTATCATCGGGGCTTCCGTGTTACCGAAATTGACGTCCGGTTCTGGACGATTATTTATTTTTTTTTCAACGTGTAAAATCGTATCACTGTATTATGAATTAACTCTAGCTGCTACCTCGCGCAGGATTCTCCGCCCACGAGACGGTCTGTAAGTCGCACGCAGTATCTTAACCACGGTTTCTCTAAAATATAACAATAATAATAATAATAATAATAAAAGATGTATTATGTATTATTGAACAGAATTTTTTTTTTACATTTCATATACTTATAATATTATTCACGCGCTTACGTTTTACTACGAATTATCGTAATATCGCTTCTACTAGTTGGTATATATTAAATCGGATGATTAGTTGGGGTATATTAACTTTAAAATTCAACAAAACCATACCTACTACTTTCAAGGAATTATTGGTTGTATGTCTTCTTACACGCAAATGCTTTACTGAGAGTGTGTAACATCGATTATTATGTATTCGATTTACTGTATGGGTTATTATCCGATAAAAATTGTGAATCTATTTTGTGTTTATATATTTTTATTGTTTTTTAAACAATCGATTAAGATCTTAATAATTGTTAGCAAGTGGCTACATTGCTGGTCATCGGTTGTCCAGACCACGACTCGGATGGTCATCGGTTGTCCAGACTATGGCCCGGACCGGGTATTCTGGCTTCTTTGTTTTTACGCAACCGTGGTACACGACGTATGTGCTCCATCATATAACTAACAATAAAATAATTATAATCGAATCTCGTTATTATTTATAAAATCCTGACATTTACAAGCTAACATAATTATGCTCAAATAATAAAAATTACAAAAAGAATCATATTTAATTATGCGATTTGTGTGTAATATTTAATTTTGGGATCTCATTGGTGATTACAATTTTAATAGATATTTAAATTTGTTCGTAAATCTACAATTTACTATTTAGTTATGTATCTGTGTGTAACATCCTAGTAATTATTGTTGTATGGAAGTTTTATCTAAGACCTATAACCCTACAAGCATCCATGTACACCTAAAACTTTAAATATTTAATTTTTATTTTTTCAAAATAATCTTTTCACCGAACTACAAATACGTTTCAAGTAGCTTATTGTATTATAAGTATATATATAAAATATATTGAATCGCGTGAATTTATGTTCTTATAAATTGTAATATTTTTAATTTATTCTAATCGAAATGAAATAGACTTAGATTTGTTTAACTCGTAAAATGGTTGTAGCATCCCATTTCATCCCACATCCTTGTATGTTTGTCAACGAATTTATGACAAAATATATTAATAATATCGGTTTTTTCATTATACCTATTATATTTTGTTTTCGAATACATGATTATTTTGTTGGCGTACTCATATACTTAATATAGGTGATACATGTTATTTATTTATTTATTTTTTTTTTTTAGAGAAAATTAAGAACCCCCATCGAGCCATTTTAAACCGTCTACTCACCATCAGGTTTCACACTAGTATATTCTAGTATCGATCGTTAATATAGATATTTATTGTGAGCCTGTGACACTGACACATGCCTAATAACCATATTCAAATTATAACTTCAGTATCCGAAACGTGACGTGATACTTAATTTAATTTTATACTCTAAACATTATTCAAATATCCATTTTATAATGACCGATGGTTTAAAATCGTTATTTTTTGAAACAATTAGCGTTTAGACTCTGTATACTTTTTCATATATATTTGTTTCGTCTTGTTTTTTTTTATATAATCTTGACACGAGATTGTTAATAGTATAAGTAAAAAATATTTGTTAGGCTGTAATTGTAATTACCATATTATTTCAACTAACTGTACTAATTGTAGTTTGCTAATGTAAAATTACGTTCATCGGGGTCAATACGATAATAGAATCTTTGAAATAAATTCGCTTCAGTTCTGAATGTCTTAAACATAAATAATTTAAACGAGCATAAAGTTTTTACTTTTATTGATTTATTTGGCCTTTTATAGTTTTTATAAATACAAGATCTTATATAATCATCGATTAAAAAAAAAAAAAATTAAGTTATTTCTTTCATAAAATGTCCGGAAACTTCCGATACAACGTGCAATAATTTTAAACTGAGTGTGGAATCTAATTAGGTTAAATTTATAAACATTATAATTTTTCAAACCATTATAGTACAATAATATATAATATATAATTTAAAATTTAGAATGTAATTTATAATATATGTTATTTAAATATTAGTTTAGCGTGGCGGTACATAAGATTAATGTCTCGTACTATAACAAATGGCTAGGTTTAAAATAAATTACTTTTGAAACATTATTTTTAAAATTAAAATGTATAATCATCACGCACAAGTGACACAATCGAAACACATTGAAGCCCGTGTACTGCTCGTAGATCTGTTCTCTATGGAGTAGACGTATTTAAACCGGAAATTGACTATGGACAACAAACACGACATGTTAACCAAACGGTAAAGAAAAAAAAAACCATTTTATTTTTTTGATAGCGGATCGACTGTTCAAAGACGGTCGTATGTGACGATTGTAATGGAGACCACGCGTATAATCATCGATAAGGGCTCGCTTGTCCTAAATCAACACCCGAATGGACCGGGGAAAACATGTGGCAATCTTGAGACGTGCACACAACATTATAATAACCCGTTGTCATCTCTGCAGTGTCCATATAGGGGCTCGGCCTTTCAGTGGCAACAGTGACCGTCATTCATCCATTTCCGGTCGCGTCCCTTATGCACTTACATGCATTTAACATATAAACCATGCAGGCCAAACCGGCCGTTATCTCTATACTACTCTTGTACAAAGTATCCCTTAAACAAAAAATAAATAAATTTACATCTATATTTCATATCGGTGTAAAAAAAAATATTTATACGTACCCCATTCGTTGGTTTGAAATAATAGTTATGATAAAAGCGACGATATGAAATCGTATAAACCGGTACGTCTGTAATCCAGTTTCGTATAAGTATAATATGGGTACACTACCAGCCGAATATAAATCAACCACGTGTCTTATATACCTCTTTTTCCCTCCTCGCTGGCGACCGATTGAATTATCACTGGATGCTACATAATATACCGATACGTTGAAAGATTTATCGATCATTACACTGCAACAGTTGTTTCACCTTAACAATATTGGCAGAGAGATTTGAGATATTACAATATCCCCGTACAAACGC
The DNA here is from genome assembly GCA_034509805.1 of Sipha maydis. NCBI lineage: Eukaryota > Metazoa > Arthropoda > Insecta > Hemiptera > Aphididae > Sipha > Sipha maydis. The sequence continues at coordinate 55,165 of JASXSY010001823.1, read as the reverse complement.
TTTGGGATAGTGAAAGTGTACTAAAATAGTATGCATATACACAACATATCTACAGGGGCGGATTTAAGGCACTGCGGAACTATGCGGCCGCATAGGGCGGCAAATTTTTGAGGGCGGCAAAATTATGTTGAAAATTTATTTTGATTTTGTAAAATTAGGTACATCATTTTTAAAATTGTATTTATCACTTCAAAATCTTGAAATTGTAGATTTTGTATTTGTTTATTTTTAGCAAAATAATATTTATATTTTCCCAGGAACTCATCTACGACAACAACGATAGTATTGTATTATAGCTTATCTTATTGTTAAAGAAATGTCTCGTAATACTATATTAAGCAAAAATTGCATATTAGGTATTGAAAAAACTTATTTATTTGAGGATATTTTATTAAAGAGGTAGTAAGTTTTTAGATAGGGGTGGCAAAGTTAATTTGGCATAGGGGCGGAAAATTGTTAAATTCGCCCCTGCATATCTAGGTACTGCTGCAGTGGGTATTAACAAAGTTTTTAAACGATTAGAGCCTAGAATATTAGGATAAAATTGTGTTATATTTCACAAACGGAACGTACACAATTAATATTATTATTATTATTATTATTATTATATTTAATATTTTTAAGTAATTAAAAGTTCAAATTTAAATAGTTACCTAACCTGTAATAAATAAATAAATAAATAAATAAATATATGAATATTAAAATGGCCGTTGTAATGAAAATGTTTCGCGTCAAATAATAAAAAAAAACAATCAAACGTACATCTGCACGGTAAAATATTGTTATGTTACGTCGTTCCGGCTGTTTAATGTCTACCATTTGAGAAATCGGGATAAGGGTTTGAAAAACGACAGATGCCCTTTCTCGACCAATTTGCGCGACTGTATTTACATTACGTCAAACCAAATTACCGGGTCCGGATAAATGATGCGTAGCGGCGGTGGCGGCAACCGACCTTTATGACGCGTATGGTGTCAAACGGCTTGATTTCGATATTATATTATGTTCATTAACAAAATACTCGTCCTTTTGGTCTGAGAGATAATTAGCGTGCACACCCCAAGCTGGCATGACGTATCTGCATCACCTAGTACAAATTACTACGACGAAAATTATGTATACACATCGTGATGACTTGATGCAGTGATGAGAACGTGAAAATCACGTGCATCTTCAAAAATAAAAATGTTTTTTTAATTTTATTATTATTATTTTAAAATAGTTATTCAGATTAACTCTTGATGTACGAATTACATTTTTTTGAAAAAATTTTAATCATTTAAAAATTGAAATAATTTGCCATTGCATTTTTCTTTTAATTACCCTATTACTCAACGCATATAAAAAATGTTTTTTGAACGAAGAAAAACCAATATATATATATGTTTTAAAGTAAATAGAATTTTAACGGTTCCAGAAAGTTGTTTTTAATGTATACGAGTGTTTTACTTGACGTGTGTTATGCTTATCTTGGATCATATAAATTAAGTTTATATGCCTATAACGTATTGTTTTGTTTCTTTAGAATTTATTGGTTACTAAAATATTAAACGTCTAAGTAGTGATTATTTAAGTACTTGTCGTTTCTTACACGTGAACTATTTTCATAGATAAAAAAATTATTGCGCAACATATAACTTATACAACATATACACTTACAATAATGACTAATTACAATAGTTATGATCAAAATATACAAAAATTAATAATATAACTAATATAATTTTTATACATTTTAATTTTATATTATTATGCTTAGTGATTTCAGTCTTGAGCTTGGTTTAAATTGCAGTACATAAATATTTAAATATCAAATAAATTTTGATATTTTGATCTATATGCCAAGATTAAACAGCAAATTCCCATTTGACTTTAAATAATATGTATAAACATCGAATATCTTGTTAATTGGCTATTCTTCTATTAAATTATTAATACATATTATTAACTTAATATAACGCTGACATTGAGAACTGTTTATAAAAATATATTAATAATTATATATCTCATGGACTTGTTTAAAAAATTATATTTTCTATTAATATTTATCGTGTATAACACATATTCAGTTTTTATAACTTAATTTGATTTGAGTGTTGAATAACATATTACTACGAAGACTGATAAATTTGTGCGTTAAATTGATATACAAGGACCCGGGGGCAAATCGGTAATATTTTTCTAAACGAGAAATGTGAACCAAAGCACTATTGTTTTAGTAAAAAATTGTGGTTTCACCTGACACTGAAGTAAAAAATTATATTAAAAACAAAGAAACGGAACATACGAAGACCATATTACCTGAAAAGATCATATCTATACATCCGATTTTTTTTCTGTTGCCATTTTATCGTCGCCTTGATGCGCGTAACACGAGCTTGTCTTGTCGGACCTACCCCATCGTGCAGACTGTACGTCCGGACAACTTTAGTTAAGAGCGTAAACGTCTTGTTGGATTTTGCGATGGTGGATGTTTCTTTAGTTTCACGACGTGAAAACGTGCAACAGCAGCAGCCCTTTGTTTTTTTTGGCGCTCGGTTGCGGATGACGTGGGTTCACGCGAAAAGAGACGTTGTCGCCGCTGATGCAAGAAGGCTTCGCGTTTTCATTTAATTTTTCTTTACACACACATATATATTTATACGTACAGTCCGGGTGAAAAGAAAACGTATAAACAATAACGAATTTAAATAAAAACGGGCTGACCGTTCTGTATTATTATTATTATTATACCGTCGAACTATACGCGTTCATTCAAGCGTAAATTCTGGGTTTTTTAACAATTGCATGTGTGCACGATGTACCTGCATGTAATGATGACGTAAAGTTTGTTTTCTATCGAAGCAGTTACGTGTATCGATTATCTATCCCAAATCAAAGTTTTCAGATTAAATATTAAAATTAAACTGGTCCAAACAAAATGATAATAATATTTTGTGTCAAAGATACAAATTATAAACTAAGGTTTTTTGTCACAAATATAATACCTACCCTGCTTTAGCCATGAAGCAGCTGCTTCAATAAAACCAGCATCGCTTGCCATCATAGCCTGCATGTATGTGTATCGCGAATGCGAAAACGTCCCGCGAATGGCATCGTACGCGCGTAAACGGTATCGGACGAATAGCGGGCGGTGTAGGTTGAAAAGTATACAGCAATTTTGTAGTCCGTTGGGTGTGGGATGCGATGACGTCACCGCAATCGCAACTCGGATACAAGAGATCGCAAATCGAATCGCACGCGGCAAAACTTTAATAATGATAAAAAAAATTGTGGGTCATAAATGTGGTCAGGGCGCGTCCTTGGCAAACGAATAATACCGACGACATTCGCAGCGCACGATGATAACTGAAAGCAGTACCACAACTACACTGATTCGGAACTATGTGGAAATAAAATTAAAGTCATTTTTCCCCATCCCCTGCCCCGGAGTTCAGATATTGTAGGGAAACCGTAACTTTAATCGATCGTAATCAAACTGTTTTTAAACTTCGGTTATACAAACCGTGAAAGAAACATTTATGTACAATAATGTGTACAAAATAAAATTGATCAATCGCAGTTCATTTATAATTATAATAACAAAATGGTTACATATATTCATCAATTTTATCATTGATACAACTCGCTTGTTTGATGCACCCGCTCGTTGTGGCACTGAATACGTGCACGAGTGCATCCGCCTGACCGTAGGGGCGCGCGCCACTTCGCATCGCACCCTTTTTCTACGCTGAGCCCGGGCTTTGGTTCACACTTGTGCTCCACCCTCTTTATCCGACCTGATTCGGGGATCCTGTATTGTGATCATTTACTTTACCCACTACTCTGTCCCTGCATTTGGGTGGAACTGCCGAGGTAGTAGACTTATTATAAACGTACATCGTAACACACCCCTAATCATCTTAACCGTAAAGGGAGCGCACACACTCGCCCCGTCCGAAATATATAAACGTATATGTCGAATGGTGACATGATACTATAGTGCATAATTATATTGTTGCTATACTGTACACGGTGTACGTTGCATGTAGATACGCTTAATTTAATAATTTCCGCGGGGGCAAATGATAATGTACCGTCATCTCCGAGTTCCGGACCAGTAAATTTCAGGCGTAGTTCTAGACATATTAGTAATGAGCTAGGATTGTTACGATGTTTTAACCCTCTCTCTCTCTTATGCATGTCGTTACATAAGCACATTGGATGACAACAATTTTTTAAGACAATTTCCTATGCCGCTCTCGACAGATATATACGTATTGCGCATTGAAGACGTAAGAGAATGGTTGAATATTCCTATTCGTAACTGTCCTTGATGTGAAGTATATCATATTTAGCATTAAATATGTTTAAATATTTGTACTGATTTATATTTTTGTTGTTGAAGCATTTATTTCGATTTATTATGGGTACAGGGTAATATATATATATATATATATATATTTATAATTATATAAAAATTTCTCTGTATCCAAGTATGGTTAAAATAATGGAATTATGTTTCCACAATTCATATGCTTACGAAAGAGTGAAAAGTATGACGCACGTGGTACACAATTCTCTAAGTATTTGTAATTTTTGATACCACTCGCCTACATCGAACCCACCCCGTGCGTTGATGTATACGTTCATTTCGTATTAAACCATTGGTTTTAGAATAGACAATTCTAAAATCAATGGTTAAATTAAATTAAAAGTTCCCGAGACAAAAAGTGTATGTTTACATAATAGTGTAAAAATTATATACAAATATACGAGTACACCATTTAATTTATTGTTATGAATGTATCCACTTATCGTATTGAGAATATAATGCTTAAATATGGAACGCATCTTTAAAGAAATGTTTGTTGACTCTAAAACCGATTTGAATGCATAATAAGTTATTATTAGGGTTCGGATTTGAAGGCAAATGCCTTTCTTTTATTAATCATAATAGAAAAATAATTTTTACACAAAAATGTGTTTCATTTAATTTCTTAGACGGTGGACCTTTTTTTTTTTGCCTTTTTTTTGCCTTTTTACTTATAAATGCCTTTTTGCCTTTTTTTACCTTTTGTACTTATAAATGCCTATTTTGTGTTTAATTTTTCAGTTGATTTTATAATTTTATACACAGCTTGCGTATTATCGCTACAAATAGGTTTTATTATTCGCAATATTTATCGATATAGCTTATCAAAATACATGGTAGTCAATTTTTTTTTTAATACCAACTAGTTGAATTTGCATTAAATTAACTGGTATAACTCAAGTAAGTTAATATTTAAAATTGTTTTTAACTAAATCTTAGGACAAACCTGGTTAAAGAAAAAGGTACCTAATCTATTTATACAAAATAGCATAAACTTAATGTAGTTTAGTATTCATGCTCATTTTTAATTTGTATTTTTCTCAAATGTATGCATTTGAAAGTGTTTACAAAATGTTCACTATTTTATTTTGTAATATATTTATGAATTGTTTTTTTATATGAATTAAATGCCTTTTTTTTTTTGCCTTTTTTTACATTTTAAATGCTTTTTTTATTGATTATATTGCCTTCAAATCCGAACCCTAGTTATTATGCAGCTATACCGAATACTGTAACTATATGTACCATAACATAACATAATGTATGTATGTTGTGTATATATTATGTACTATATATTTAATAACAATTTTAATCAATGACGTGTTCGTGCATAAAAATAAAATATTTAATATTCGACATTCTATGGAAAGAAAAGAAAGAGAGATAATTACTGCGATGATCTCATAATAATAATAATACATGTAAATATATATATATGTCTTAGCTGTTATTTTCATCACTCGTACGATAATAAAAAATATGAATAGAACGGGTTTCTTTGAGTAAATATTTGATCTGTTAGGACCACTTTCCCGAACGATTCGTGCGTATTGACGTATATTCTCTTTGCTTATATCTTATCTATGCGTACGAGAAGTACCTATATATAGGTATGTGTGTGCAAGTTTACGTGTAGACCATTCTATGAGCATATAGAGAAAAACCGCGTGAGCGTTTCGTTGGTACAAACAACACAATATAGCAATAATAATAATAATAATAATAAAATGTAAGAAAAAAAATAAACTACTATTTTCTGCCCAACATTCAATAATTATTAAAATATGTGTGTTTGAACAATTGCCGCGGTCACAATTCACATTTCTGTACGTAGTACGAGAAATTAACATATTTCAGATATCACTTTACTTATAGAAGAAAAAAAGAAAGCGTCCAGAAAACAAAAATTAATAGTCGACAAATTTTGAGAATAGAACAAATTTAGCTTTTATCAAAATACATGAGCAAAATCAGCGTTTAAAAAACAATAAAAGCAGCTAACCTGAGCCAAAAGTTTACTTTACACAGAATGTAAATCATGCATGATCACTTATGATTTTCAATTATTAGTGTGATTTTACTATGCATTAATATACTTGTAATGTTCCTTTGGTGTAATCGTTCCAGTTAAACACTTGAGAAATATGAGCAAAGAAAAAAGTTTTGTTTATTAGTAAAACAAAGTGTATACACATAAATATATTATCTTAATTATATTGATATATTCTTGGTTTTAAATAATAAATGCTTTTAGTGTGAACGGATAATGAATGAATTTTATATAGTTAATAAGAAAAATGAACAATGTACCTATTTGGTTTTAAAATTACCACAGTGATCAACAATTATACTTAGTTATATTATTTTTCTGAACATTATTATTATATGCAGTATAAAAAATATCAAATATTTATGTATACTACTCAAGCACATACACCTGGTTATTTATTTTAAATTATATCATCCGTATTAATGGTGATCGGTAGATTATATAATTTTATTAATTTTTCTGCATTTAAATACTCAATGCACGCAAAATCATACGAATTAATTATAGTCGTTAATCAAGTGTCGTATACACATTGATTATGAATAGTTACGTATAATAACAAACGGATAAATCAATATATGTATATATATATATATATATATATATATATTTGTGTTTTTTGAATTTATAATAGGTAATAATAATAGTGAAAGATGTAATTTTGAATTGAATAAAACCGGTTGAGAATATTGATTCTGACACTGGAATTATATTATAATGTAAACGAATAGCAATAATAATAATACAATTTATTTTTTCAGCATGTTTGCTTGTAGAACGCGTAATATTATAAATTTCATATTTTGTTGAAACCACCGAAAATTGTATACAATTTCGAAATACCTCGGGCGTCTCGATAGATAGATAGGTAACTTGTTTCATATATAAACATATAATACGATAATACAATGTTATGAAGTCCAAAAAAAGTATATGTTTGTATTATAATCTGTAATAGTTCTTGTACATATATTCGAATAAGCTTCGTTTTAAGTCACTATAAAACAATGATTGGTCGTAATACAAAAAAGGATGACACGATGTAAATTATAATATGTTTTGAGAAAGTGAACTTAAAAGAAAAGAAAAAGAGAGAAATATGTCAAATAGATTAGTGTTATTAACCTTTATTTAACAATATTATAATAAAAAGCCAATTTTTAAACATCATAAAATTCAGTTTAAGTGCACAACAAAGATGTTTGTGTTGGAATTAATCGGTATTATACAGACGACTGATTTTATTCGTAATTTTTGTTACAGTTGGGCTCCGGCATGGATCATAAATCTGCTTGGTACTGCAACGCGCCGAACAAGGTAAAATATTATTAGTAATAATAATAATAATAATAAGTATAATAATGATATAATATTACAAATCGTTGCGGTTGATTTTTTATGTTATCATATTTAATACTTTTGAATGAATGAATCCCGCGGGGAAACCAGTTTCACCGAATGCGGGTAGTTCGATTAATATTTAAATATTCGGTTTGCGTCAGGCGATGGCGGGAATTGATTAGGATTCAGATATCATTAAGAGTTCCCGGGGAAACCGATATTACTATTATAGGTATACACATATATAAATATAATATTATTTCTCGGCCAAAGTATAAAAAAAAAAAATCGAAGGAAAAAAATCATAAATATATATGCTCTCGTACGCATATACGTACACGTGCGTATGTATTGTATAAATATATTTTGTATAAATTACATTGCATTCGTGATTATAAACGTACCGGTTTTCTATTAGACCTTAAAATATTATATCGAAAAAAAGCAATATCCCTCCCCCGAATACCATCACCACCATCATCATGACTTGGTCGTCCGCGTGGCTCGCTGAGGGTGACCACTGACCAGATTTATGACGACTCCATTGCGCTACCATATTATAAACACACGTTGGCGGCCGGTCGGAAATAGTATTTCGGACGGTAATAATTGAAAACACGTCGCCCGTAGGTACCGCTCGACGAGGGTATATGATAGATATAGTTTTTCTTTTTCTTTTTCTCGTTTATATTATTATTATTATTAACACGTATTATATTATGATATATCATGTTGAACGCGTATCTGTAACCATCGGCAGAAGTCAAACGCGCACGCGATTCCTGTTTTATAATATTTTATAACATAGATAATATCTATAATAATATATATAATATTATATATATTATATATGTACGTATTTATTATTATTATTTTTATTATTATCACTAATTTTTATCATCATTGCTGTCGTTAACATTGTGTTACGCTTACACGTCGTCGTTCGTCAATGATAATGTCATCAAAACTGCAACGCCGTTGTTCAGAAACGATGGATGGGGTTCTTTGGTTTTTTCTCGGGGGCTAGCAGGCACAATTACAGCTTCATTTCCCTGCAATAAAACACGTGTGTATATATATATATATTTATGTGTCTGTGTGTGTCAATCAGTTATTATAATGGGTGACTCCCGAGTGCGTCCCGTTTATCATATCGTACCTTTTTAATAGCCTAACTGCGTCCGTGATGATATCGCTAATAATTTTAGTATATCTCATCTGCGTCCGCGATAATATCACACATAATATTGGTATATCCCATGTGCGTCCACGACGACTGACATATCTTGTATTCGAAAAGGGATTTATGCTGCTCACCGTTCAATACTACCCAAGAAACCAACTAATATTCAAGACGTACACAGTTCATTAAATTCGTTAGAAATTAAAACATTTGATAATGAAACATTTCTTCTGGTAAATGACAGTAATAAAAACATGGTTATGTTTTCATGTAAAAATCATTTAGCTACTTTATTTGACGTAAAAACAATGTATGTAGATGGTACATTTAAGTACTGTCCAACATTTTTTTTACAACTTTTTACCATTCATGGTTTAAATAATGGTTATTACATACCATTAGTATTTTTTTTATTGAATAATAAGCAAACAGAATCGTATTCATCATGTTTTTTAGCGTTAAAAAATGAATGTACAAAATTAAATGTATGTCTTAACCCCGAAGTTATGTACGCAGATTTTGAAAAATCTATTCATATGGGTGCAAAAAATGTTTGGCCAGATATCATTACAAAAGGTTGTTGGTTTCATCTGGGACATTCATGGTGGCGAAAAGTACAGAATCTTGATTTAAGTACTCATTATTGTGATGATGTATCAGAAATAGGACAGTTTTTAAAGAATATATTGGATTACCCATGCTGAATAAACACGATATTGAAATGAGTTTTACTGAAGATTTTATGTCTATCAAGCCTAATGATGAAAAACTAAATCAGTTTATGGATTATCTCGTAGAAAACTATATTGATACACAGTCAGACTTCCCTCCTCACTCATGGACAGAAATGATCAGTAGCAGTGAACGAACAACAAATGCGTGTGAAAGCTTCCATTCTAAATTTAATTGATGTTTTTATACACCTCATCAGGCAGTGGCGGTTTTGGTTGTATTTTTTTAGTGAGGCAACTTATGTATTACCCCCCCCCCCCTTCATAACAAAAATTAAATTTCTCAATAATAGAATTTAAAAACATAAAAATAATTATAACAAATAATACTTGTTTTGTATAGTAAATAATATAATAAGTAATGAATAATAAAGTGAGCTTTTAAATATTTGGTTGTCCTAAAAAGGACTTTTTTAGTATGCTTAGTTTTGAAAATTTAGGGTTAGAGTATAAATGTTATATTATGTAATAAAATATGAAATTATAAAAAAAATATTATTTAAATTAAGAACATGGCATTTTTTTTAAAAATTTCGGTTGGTTACTATGTACATTATCTTATATTTCTACATTAATAATTATAATTCATTACACTTTAGTATATAAGTTAACTATACATACAATATACAATACATATATTATATAAATAAAAAAACGTATAAAACGTACTACAATATAACTATATTAATTTAATTCTCTTTGAAGTATTTGAAAATATTTTGATAACTTCTTCAGTGTCAAAAAAAATTTCGGGGGTCTGAACCCTGAACTCCCCTCTCCCCATGGCTACAGCCTTGACAATATCTACTATAGTAAAACTATTTTTTTCTGAATTTTTTAATCCTAAATGATTATGAATATGTTCTTTAGATGATTGATGTATTTAAATACTCCTAGATAAATTTTTTAAATCATAATAACCAATAGTATTCCAAACAGACTGAATTTTACCCAATAACAAACACGGCCAACAAAACAAATTCTGTAAATAATGACTTTCACATAACCAAGAGTATTGTTGATATACATTTGGATTGAACGATCTACAGAATACCTTACTTGATATTTTGTCAGCAGTCAAAACTGACAAAATCAGAATAGGCTACCTACTTTCAGTAAATCGTTTTTATTATCCGACTTTCAACGTCGAAATGGCGTTTCCAACAACATGACAACTTCGTCTGTAACTGGAATCATGATGTTAAAACTCAAATAAGAAGCACGACACACGTGGAAAAATTTAAACGAAACAACACAAACGACGATTCGAATAAGACAGAAACAGAAATATAAACCAATATTGAAATCGGTTTCATTAGGCGCTGTGTCAATAATACGGGTATATGTCGTTTGTGATTATCTTATATCTATATTTTGTTGTTGATCGTGCCGCAGTCACGGCTGCGGGCTGACTATAGTATACCATATCTATTTTTAGCACTCAGAGGCGATGAAAAACGAGCCTCACGATGATCATTACGCATGCGCAACTCTGCTTATTTAACAGTCGGGTGCATTCGCGTACATACGCTTGTGTGTGTAATTTATGTACACAAGTAACATTCAGAGGCGACGGTTAACGGTGCCTCTCGATGTCATCGGAATATTGCCGCCGACTGAAATATGAGGGTTTGTTTACGTAATAATTACTTCGTGCATTTCTTATCGGTTTATCGTTATTTTTAGTAATAAACACAGAATAAAATTATACAATTATAAAAAAAGGATATTTCATATTATTAAAATTCACGAAGAAGAATTTTTTTTCAAATAAAATCATAAATACGTTAAAAATTATTAGCGAAATATGTACTATCGGTCAGCCAAGAACCATACTTTTAGAGTATTATTTCCTACAAAATTTTAGGTGAGGCGCCGCCTCACTTGCCTCACCCTCAGAACCGCCACTGAAATATATGACATCAGGACATATATTTCTTCTTAAAAATATTAAAAAAAATTCAAATAGACACAAAAATTTTGATACAAACTTCTAAACATATACCTAAAAAAATTAGATCAGTCAATGAAAAAAATATTAAATTCATCGAAGAAAATATACGAAAATACAAAACTAAACAAATCTCTAGATATGATTATGTGAAAATCATGGCATTGAAAAGTCAACCAAACAAATAGTTTAAATATGAACCCAGCATTTTAAAATTGTATGTAAGCCTAAATAATTTAATATATTTATATAATAATAAATTTTTAATTTTTTTAATAAACATAATATAAAAATTAAATAATCAAATAACCAAATTTTTTTGGGGTGTAAGCCAGTTCACCTCCTAGTGGTGTACCCTGGGTAACTGTAAATGAACTGGGACGCATTCGGTCTATGTAAAAAATATGACCTTTTTTTCTTGGGACGCACTCGGATGATACCTTATTTTGGACGCACTAGGAACATTAAAAAAGGGTCATTTCGGGATGCACTCGGGCGACGCCCATTATAATAATACCTTATATTCCCATATAGTATATATAAAAAAATTTTAGGTTATGTTTGGTTTTTGAAACACTGTTAACAACACAGATATATACAATTTATATGTATATACACCATAGGTGTATTGATAACACGGCTAAAGATATAGATATAGTTTCTATAACCGTGATTTATAAAAAAAAATTGAAATATAATGCAATAGTATGCAATTTCGTAAAAATTTAAATTTCAAACAGTCATAAAACAGTCATAAATTTTTTTCTTTTAAGTTTGGTAGAATTTGTTTTAAATATTTTTGAAGACTGGCTTATAGATAACCTAGTGTTAAAATTTTGAATCTTAAGTATGAACAGAAAAAATTGTATGAATTTTTATCTACAAAATAACTTGCAAATTATCGTGATTTTTATACATTTTATACAAATTTGAGCTTTATGGGCTTATAAAAAAAATTTGAGTTAACCCATCACCGATATTTTTTAGTTACGATAAGTTTAACTTATTGTCAACCTTGTATTACATTTTCAAGAGTTTTCGGTCTGCCAATTAAATTTGATAGATGTTTAAAAACAAAAATTTTACAAAAATCGAAAATTTAAATTGTCTATAAATAAGTCAAAATATGTCAAAATACTTTGAAAACTTAACCATGTATAGAGAACGCTAATATAAAGATTTGGTGAATATTTCAAGTTGTTGAGATTTTTAGTTTTTAAGTTAGAGCATTTAAAAAAAATGTAATTTGTAAAAACGTGATTTTGAGTAAAATTTCCCGTTTCTACGTAATTTTTTTATCGTTTTTTTCTATTTTTTTAAAAAGTATTGAAAAGTTGGATTTTTGACTAGCCAAAGTACCATCTACATTCACTTTCCTTTCTGAAAAGTTGCTGTTTAAGCAAATCGAAGCATTTCTACTGCCAAAAAAGGTGTCGTCAGACACAAAAAAAAAAAAAAAAATAAAAATAAAAAAAAAACACACATCATTGTAAAACCAATAGATTTCATCACTCCGTTCAGAATCTAAAAAAAAAAATTTAAAAAAAAATAATAAAAAAAAATAAAAAAAAAACACACATCATTGTAAAACCAATAGATTCCATCACTCCATTCAGAATCTAAAATAAGTTAAAAAAATTTAGGATAAAGGCTATCATTATCATTATCGGATTTGTAGCCGTCTAAAAACACGAATACAATTTTTTTATTGTCATACAATTTAAAAAAATATTCCTACGTATTTAACTTAAGTAATTTAAGAATTATTTAGATATCAGCGTATATACTAAGCATAATGCACTTGACAGAATTCCTGGCGGAGCCTATGTGTATAATATAACGTATTGCGTACAACATTACTTGTTTATAAAAGTACGAAAAAAAAGGGTTTTTAATAACTACGCAGTAGCGGTCGGAAATGACTGCCGTTTGGATCCAGAAGCAATGACGAAGACGACGACCCACACGCTCACGAATCGAAATTGTATTACCGCGGCGTTATATTAAACACATTGTAGTCTAGACTTATACGCAAAACCGAGTCGGTAAACCCGTAAAGGAAATAGTCGTCGACCCGAGCATGTCTTAGTTTCCGACTCAAAACATGTTTTTCCGCATCAGATACAGACTTACTATAATATATTACGTAGTCTAGATTTTTCTTGATTAATCATATGTATATAGGTATGTATATAATAATATGAATAAATTACGCGATTTATTTTTTCATTTGATCCGTTTCCACAGAAAACGTTGGCACGCTTTATATTGATGTGATGATATCTCATTGTTTTTCTTTTTCCATTTTTATTCTTAAAATTTAAAAACCTTAGTTTTTTTTGCATTTATACTGTGTTCGACTGTTCAAATGAAACTATGTATGCTTATAATACATTGGTCGATGATTATGTTAAAAATTACAGAACAAAATCGCCGTAATGAAAATTAGTTCAAATTTTAGCCAATCATACTGTTCTATAAAAGCAGTAATAAAGCAGACCGTGTTTTTCACTAAAATCACTATACCCATTCTCAATAAAATTAGAAAAAAAATTGCAATAAATATTAGTGCTATTTGAGATTTTTAATGTGATTAAAAATGTGCCGTCAAATGTAAAAAACTATTTTTTATCTAAACTTGATAAACTGTATGTGTAATAAAGCTGTTATAAATATCAATAATTAATAACGGTTATTATACAGTTAACGTTTGTGTGATCATTGTTCTTATTTACTATCGTATTCATGAACGGCATAATTGTAATAATTAAATTATCGCTAATCTAAGTTGATAATTGAACATTAAACGTTATTATTATTACAAATAAAATAAAATGTTTATACTAAATTCGTTCCTATAAAAATTAAAATCTAATAAAAATAGTTTTGTTGAATTGATTTTGGTAAAAATCAGAACTTGATAATTTTTTAAATAGCTAATCACCGGGTACTTGTTTTTCCAAGGGAAAAAATCAGCTTTTATCTCATTCGATTTTTCATTTTCAACTGTTGAATGGGAGAACTTTGATTTAGTCGGAACATAGAATCACACCTTTTTGGATATCAAATTTTAGTACTTTGGTGCAAAGCTGTAGCAATCCCTAGGCTCATATCTGGCTATTTCATTCATTTCCACGCTTGAAGATAATATTTGTATCCCCTCCACGCACGCGCACGCACACACGCACAAACACACATATACACACAAATTTCATACATAAATCCCAAAATTATTTTATTAATTAATATACGAGGTCTGTTCAAAAAGTACCGGGATTTTATTTTTAATAAATTCAATAGTTAATTTACACATTATTTAAAGATATCACCTTCAAAATACTCTCCACCGGACAAAATACAATGGTCCCAGCGGTCTTGCCATTTTTCGAAAGTCCTTTGGAATTGTTCCGAAGTTAAGACTTTGAGTTCTGCTGCCGTATTTGCTTTAATTTCTTCTACATCTTGAAATCGTTGTCCTTTGAGTGCAAATTTTAGTTTTGGGAAAAGAAAAAAATCACACGGGGCCAAATCAGGAGAATAGGGAGGGTGCGGGACAACAGGTATTTTTTTATTAGCCAAAAATTCACGTATTGACAGCGCTGAATGGGCTGGCGCATTGTCGTGGTGAAGAAACCAAGTTCCTGTTCGCCATTTTTCTGGGCGTTTTTTACGAATTTTTTCTCGTAAACGCAATAATACGTCTTTGTAGAATACCTGATTGACTGTTTGTCCATGGGGTACAAATTCATAATGAATAATACCTTCGATATCAAAAAAAACAATCAGCATTGTCTTGACATTTGATCTCACTTGGCGAGCTTTTTTGGGCCGAGGGGAAAATTTTGTTTTCCACTGAGCTGACTGAGCCTTCGTTTCTGGATCGTACCCATAAACCCATGTCTCGTCACCTGTTACAATGTTTTTTATAAAGTTAGGATCAATAGAACGATTTTTAAGATCTTGACAAATCGTTAAACGATTTTCCTTTTGTTCCAACGTCAACAATCGTGGAACAAATTTAGCAGCAACCCTTCTCATTTGTAAATTTTCCGTTAAAATTTCATGACATGACCCAATTGAGATTCCCGCTTCATCTGCTAACTTACGAACGGTTAATCTGCGGTCATTTCTCACTTTTTTGCAAATTTTCGACACAACATCATCATTTCTGGATGTCGACGGTCTTCCAGAACGTGGATCATCTTCAGTTGACTCCCGACCATTTTTGAAACGTTTAAACCATTCGAAAGTTTTTGAACGACTTAATGAATCATCCCCAAAAGCTATTTTAATCATTTCATACGTTTCCGTGGCATTTTTACCGAGTTTCAAACAAAACTTGATGCACACACGTTGTTCGTTAACTTCGGACATGTCGAAAACGCCAA
The DNA here is from genome assembly GCA_034509805.1 of Sipha maydis. Taxonomy (NCBI): domain Eukaryota; kingdom Metazoa; phylum Arthropoda; class Insecta; order Hemiptera; family Aphididae; genus Sipha; species Sipha maydis. The sequence continues at coordinate 39,167 of JASXSY010001823.1, read as the reverse complement.
ACAAAACCAACTGACTCGATTCAACCATGTGTTAATTAAAACTGAGATAAGATAGCGACTTGGATTTTTTTTTAAATAACCACTAATACGTGGGGAATATATCTATTTATAATTTAAAACGTTATCGTACCTAGATTAGCCGTAATAATATTTGTCCCGGTATTTTTTGAACAGACCTCGTATACTTATAATCATAAATGATAATATTATTTATTAAGAACAGAAAAAGATTTTTGAACTTACTATAACATTATATAATATAAAAAGAGAGATTTCATACATTTTCAAAGTTAATTTTTCTTGTATTCTTGTAGATCATAGATAATTTTTAATTTTTTTTAATTTACTGAAACTTCTTTCGCATTATGCATTCGTCACCGGTATTGTTTAAATATCCTGAGTGCTATTTCAATATTAGCATAAACGGATTTTGAAGAATAAACAAACATTTATTTTAGTAGTTTTACAGGGTAGCTAATTTAAAATTATCCATCAAGTTATAAGTTTGATGTTTAAAACATTCTAATTCTGAATTTCATTGAAGTATTCCTATTGAAGTATTTCATAGCCAAGTAACCATTTACACACATTTTCCGATTTCATGTTAAATAATTTATTTCTAGTTAAAAATCCAAAATCTGATTTTACTTTTTCATTTGTTTGTATCTTTAGCTAAAATTATAAATCATTGAGTCATAGCTAAATACAATTTTCTTTTTAGATTTTGTTCGACTTGATCTTTAATTATTTATGACTTGTACTTTTGTAGTCATTTGTAGCTGTTACATGGTCATGATAAGTTTTTGTACGAAAATCTAGTTTTGTTTTTTCTATTACGAAATACCATTTTTTTTTTTTTTTTACCGAACATCTTAGAATAAAATAAATTTGATTTCAGCAACATCTGTTAAAGCACGGTTCCCTTACTTTTTGACTTAAATAATCAAAGTCCAAGAGTTATACAGTAGGGCTTCATTTACAACATTTCGAGGGGTGCCTGGACACAACTTGCACTCCCCGTGCGCACGCCTATGCTGTGGTATCCACAGATTTTGAACCGACACAATGAAAACCGCAGGAGACAAGCACAAGTCGCGTTCCGTTGCAATGTTTAACTTTTAACTTGCATCCGTATGTGCAGAATTCAAAGAAGAGAGACTAGGGACGATTAAAACTCTGGGCCGCAAGTTGAAAGGACCACCGTGTGTTATATAATAGTTGGTTAACAAATATAAAGTATTATTTTATTGATTAATTATGACTATACTACAATATGTAAAATACTATAACTTAACTATAATAATTTATTTTAATTAATATTTATTTAAAATTACTAATATCTGAATAAAAAAATAAAATTCTTTTGGGTGAAACGATCTCACCAAAAATAATAGCCCTCTTATATTATGACAATAATCCGGCCTTGCGTATGTGCACCAATACCGAAGTGTTTTATTCGTTTGGAATTCGTATGGGCCCTTGTAACTGTGTTCTTGTTTTCGCATTCATTCGCGGAAAAAACGGCGCACACGTCACCCCGCGATTAAAGTGAGGAGTTAGCGGGAAATCTGTGATATTAGAATATACAACGCGCACACCTGTTCAGAAAATAGTTGGTTTTTTACGACCTCTGGTACATGTAAATGTATAGCAACTCGCACTGGTGTACAAGATTTTAACTGGAAATGATTTATTAACAATCGTTTTGTTGTTACAACCGACCCGCGTATAATAATGTATAAGACTCATATATAGTGAATCATACGCGATTGTGTCAAATCTCTATAATGAAAACTACGTACTCAGTTTTACTCGATGACGGATTCAAAGAGACTGGAGTACCAAAACACCTATTCTCATAATAATATTGTACCGTTTAATGTGTACTTTACAGCATGTGCGTGTGCTATGTAATTATGGATGTTGATCACAATTATTGCTTAAAGTGCACGTTTTTTGAACCGTATGTACACCGATGATAAGAACTAATAATACATACGACTGCAGTTCATTACATCTATACTTATTATATATTGCTGTATTTATTGAAACAGAATTTCTACAACACGAATGTAATTATAATAATATTATAAATGATTATGTAATGCATGTTGATTCGTAACCATTTTTGTCTTACGTGTAGGGTGGTTAGCTTTACGATAACCCCCATTAATAGAGAAATCAAAATAATTAGGGTAACCACGGAGTCGTAATGTCCGTAACTCATAAAATTTTCTTTGTGGAGACATAATTGAAACGACGATGGCTCTTAATGATGAGCCCAATATGATAATATAAGAAAAAAATTGCAATAGGTATATGTATTTATTAATCTTTATAAATTATGATCTTATAATACTAGTGTTTCAAAAAAGTTCACATCTGAATGTGCAGAATGTATTAGCACGTTACACATAATTATTATTTACATTATTATTTTTTTCTACTCAAGCATATTTTTTCGAACAACAATTACTTATGAATGATCGCTCATAGAAATTATAATTTACATTAAAATGAGTTGAATGGTGTAGTAAAAACTCACTGCAGCAATTATATTATTTTTAATAGTCAGTGCTATTAAAATTATGTATTCAGAGTTGTTTAATAATTTAAAAACTTTTCTGATTATTACTTACGATTTGTTACGATAAATTTAATTGCAGATGAGAAAAAGTTTTCATTAGTTAATATAATGATTTCTCATGTTATGTACAAGTATATTAATATTAAAATCTCCACCCTTATTGTAACAATTCATAAAATTATTTATAATAATTATTGTAACACGAATGTATTCCTACTCTATTTTAATAATTAGTAAAAAAAAAAGAAAATTGCGGCCTATCAAAATATTTGTATTTAAATAATATTTTACTTGTTAATTACAATTTATAACTAACATAAACCTGTTGATTAAAATATCGAACGAATCCTCTGAGTTAGTGACCGTGAAGTTGGCCGCGCAAAGTTGGCCCCCAAAGCAAAAATTTGGTACATAATTAGTAAGCCATTAGTAAGAATTAGTAAGCATAAATTCAGAATTAGTAAGTACAACTTACACCAACTATCCCTAAAACTAAATTTCCGGCCAACTTCCCGGCAGCCGGAATATTTTTGAATTTTAAAGTTTTTTTTTTTCAATATTAAGTAAGTAATTAGTAAGTATTTGTAAGCACAATTCCCAAATTTGTTAGTCAAAATTTACTCGATTACCCCAAAAAGTTTGCCAGTCGGGAAACTTTTGAATTTTAAAGTTTTTTTTTTTTCAATATTTAGTAAGTAATTAGTATTTTAAATCATATTTTACGTATTACACTCAGCCATAGGTTCCTACTGTACGTGTAATTTCGTTTAAGAGATTGTATTATGCATTTTAATATATTATCATACACAGCTATACAGCGTCCACATCGAGTTATCTGAATAAGTTTGTTGATGGTGCTGAAGTATTAGAGATGTTATCTCACTTCGTTAGAACGCTAATTTTATGTATATATACTAAAAAAAAGGCAGTAAAATAATTATTGGTCTTAAACGTTGAAAATAATTTTCAAATAATAGGTATTAATTTATCAACACTGTCGTAGCATGTTTAGCCCGCACGTAGATACCCCATGTATCAAGCAATCGAAACTAGAAATAACTGTATGTACATTTATATGTGTTGTTACAATATTTTGTACGTCATATAGATTTATTGACATGTTAATATATTATTATAATATTTATTACTATTACTCAATTTGTTTTTTTCTACGGTAAAGATCTTGATGATATAAAAAAAAGTCGTTTTCCTTTGTATACACGCATACGATATGTATGTGCACTTTAAGAACGGAAAACGAATATATACGTATACTTATATATTAGATACATTTATAATTTTTCTCGAGTACGCACGCCGACGGTGGGCGTCCTGTGGTGAGCACGCGCTTAGCGAAAACAATACCCCCGGCTTTTCAACCATGCCGACTATTAATAAACACAACGTAGTGTGGAAGGATAATTACTGTGGTAAACATTTTAGCATTACCACGTGAGGAACCGGTCTCGAGAGATGCGAGGAAAAAATTGTCGTGGGCGGTCAATGGCATTTCAAATGAAAATAAATATTCTCTTAAAATCGCGCATCGACGAAAAATTTTTAACACTAACGACCCAATTAATAATAATAACAATAATAATAATTTTAATAATTATAATAATATTGCAGGTGTAGATAAGGAGCATAATATAAAAATGTATTTTATTATTTTTCAATACTTGCTTATTTTTCTTTTTCTTCATATTGGTAGGTTTAATTTTTACTCTCATTCAAATAATAGTACATTTATAATATTATACACATTCGTGTTATACGTTATACATGTAATATCGGAGATTAGGTGAATAACATAAACCATGATGGTTAACCAGTTTTCCGTATAGTATATAATATTATACTTACTGTGTGGGTCAAGGTACAATGCAGCAACTGTGGAGAAAAAAAACAATAAATTCGTTTCTTTAGTGTTTTGTTTATTGTTCGCATATATTACATTATTATGTTTTTCCCAGATTTAAATTAACGTCGCTATACGCCACTCAAAACCGATTGTTTACACCTATAAATGTTTTAAGAGGAAAAATGTTGAGAAATTATGATAATGGCCAAGTGCCACTGGAAGTCGTCTCAAATAACTGGACCTTATACGTATTTTTACATAATTTTTATTTTATTGCCAGCCGGTTGTTATTATTATTTTAGGACCCAATCGTTTTTCTTTTACCTCGACGTGACTCTTTCCTTGTTTCATAATTCGCCCTCCGGCTATAAACTATGTCCGTAAACCTAATTTACGTCGTTTGAATTTTCAGACGAAGTACATTATGTATATATTATACATATATACCTATGTATTTGAATATACGTGCAACGTGTCTTTAAGGTCTCGATGTGTAAACAAACCCTGGACGCTACGCATGGGTCTAAAAGTTTTGTGTGATCTGAAAAGTGTTATACACAGTGATCGTTCTCTTCGTCTCTCATGCACTAGTTTTCTTCATATTTCTCTGAATTCGTATAGATCTGTATCTGTATAAATGAGTAATAAGTGCGCTCGCGCTCGCATACAAGTAAGGCTGTCACCCACATTGCCGTGCACACGCCAGTTGGATACCCATATACCTATATACCTATATTTATATGATACCTATATACAAAATAAATGAGCAAACGACTATTATTATACTTGCACGATTATTATTAAATACACAGATGTATAATATACAGCTTTTGGGTATGCGGTTATAATAAATTAACGCACGCGCATATCCGGCGTCCATTATACACACTGGTATAAGGTCGAAAACCAAAATCTTCTGTTTGTCCAGAAAATTATTTAAATGAGAGAAAAAACATACACACACACACACACACACACACACACACACACACACACACACACACACACACACACACACGCACACAATAATTATAGGGGCCCCAAGTGACTAATGTCGTTATTATCATTTTAATTTTTAACTTTTAATTTTTATTATTATTCCTATTTTGCTTCCTCGGCGATTATATTCCATCGTTTAAGTGTTTAAGATTATACTGAACCACTAGTGCGTTCGCATCTAGATACGTAGTATCACACTACCGCAGAGAAGAAAATCAGTATACATACGCATGTCATTTGCAGCTCTACCGTTGTAACGAATTCAAAAGGATTAAATTATCCAACAATACAAGTATAAGTATATTACACTTAAAGAGCGATACGTCTATATACTGTCATCTGTGAGAAAATGATAAATAATAATAATAATAAAAATTATTGTACTTGAAAATAAACAGTATATGATATATGCGGAAATGATGTTAAATAAATCATAAATCCGAATAGACCGTAGAATGCAAGAAAAAAATTATAATTATAAAAATTTAATGGATACAATTGCATCGGATATACATTTGAATATACGCAATTAAAGATACCGGAAGGCGGTGGTAGTGGCGACGGTGGTTTGAGTGCCACCGACGTTTCACGTAAACGATTACGATTAAAAATTATTCCGTATTACCATATTATTACCTGCGAGTATATATATATGTACTTTTTTTCTCATTTCTTTTAAATAAAAAACATTATATTATAATCCAACGTCAGACTGGTCGGTGTTTTATTACGTCCTGGGGATTAATTTTTGAGCTTTATGAAGATTGTTAAAAACAGATATTTAGCTGTTCATGCATATATCACATTCGTACCTATATTAAATACAAATTTTGTATTATATGTCTGCATATATACAGTGACAATTTTATGTAATTCACAGTAAACGTTCGGCCGATGGTTTAGCACACATGAAATTGCAATAAGAGTCGATCACTTGGAATGCGATAAGTCACGATTACTTGCTGTTTCGGATTATCTGAATGTTCCGTAGGACATTAGAATACTTCTTGTACAGCACATGTATACATTATAATTTTACGTGTATAATAGAGTTGGTTAATATAATACGATGACAACAATAGTAATAATAATAATAATAATAATAATAATAATAATAATAATAATAACAATAACATATATAATAATAAAAATATTTTGTTATACTCGCTGTACCCTGCTCCTGTGAACGTATGCATATACGCGATACATATACGTTCATTATCTACCCGCTCACCAACGCGGGACTGTTTGTGAACTTAAGCTTCGTCGTTAACCTTGGGTCACTTGACAAATTACACGGTTATTATTATCATTTCGATTATTGCCATTTCTATCTTGACGAAACGCGCGATGATGTTTCACCACCAAGTTGGTTTTCATATGTACACTCGTAATTGAGGTCGTAAGTGGGTTTCGCGTGCGCATGCGAATTGTAGGCGAGTAAAAATTTTATTTACGGACAAAACGTCCAATTTAACTAGTTGTTTTGAAACGCGCCCACTATAGTTACGTGTTAACAAAAAAAAAATAAATAAATAAATACAAATAAAAATAGTAAAAAAAGTAAATAAATAATAAATAATAAAAGAGAAAGAAAATACAGTAGCGACTAACAAGTACCTATATAGGTTTTTTCCTACCGCATTTATTCAAGGTCAGCAAACGTAATTGGATTTTTTCGGATTACCCACGTTCAACTGTGTCGATATAGGTTTTGGACTGTTGTCCAGAGACTCTCAAGTCATAATGACAGAATTGTATAAAATATCGATGATAAATATTATAAATACCGTTAGCGATTATGTTCAAATAAAATTACAGGTAACTGATTGAATTTGAAACAATGTTGCACTTAATAACACCTTAGAAACCGTATAATATCAATAATAGGTACCTTATATCTGTATTGTAATACTATACACGATATTTGGACGTTTTGGCGCGTTTTCAATTCGAACATTTCCGTTGTTCAACAAATAGTATTTTACGTTTTATTATTCTATACAAAAACACGGAGTTGTAAATTTTTTAAGAGTGCGAATGATTTAATTTTCAAATTGTCTTCGTATTTTTTTTTTTTGTATTATGCGAATCAATTAGTATGTAGGTATTTCAAATATAATATTTCTTATAGCGTATGCTTATGTCATTTACAGACTTATTGTTATTCTTCGGGATAATTTGATAATGTATTTACTATAATTGACGATTTATCGATACTGTATCGAGGAATTACATTAGCATATTATCAGTAATATCATTGACCTTAACGAATAATAATTTTTGAAACCTTATTGGTCTTACAAATATACTTACATTTATATGCACCTTAATGTTAATTTATGGTATAAAAATATATATATATATGTGTGTGTGTGTGTGTGTGTGTGTGTGTGTGTGTGTGTGTGTGTGTGTGTGTGTGTGTGTGTGTGTGTGTGTGTGTATGTGTGTATTTGTGTGTATATTTTACACTCTTTTTAGTTTGACCGAAACTGCAGAATGATGAAGAAGAGTGATTATTTATAATTGGCATTACTCGTCTAATAATCACTATACATACGTACGCCCATTGATTTTTTAAATGTATACTAAGATTTCATCAACCTATTAAGTATTGGTTCAGAGCATTATTAAAACGAAGGGGTATATTATAATAACAGACGTGTGCGTGTATCGAACCAATTGCGCGTGTAAGTCGCAAGTCTGGGGGAAATTATACTTATCGGTTGCGTGCGATTACGTTTCGCTTCTAATTTTGTCGGATATTTCTCTGTACGTTCGCGGTTTTCACTGTTACAACGGTCCAACGTATAAATCATAATATTATATGTACTTGAATTAATACTTGTCGGTAATGCGTACGGCGGTGTCCAGCATGCGGATGATGAAAGAGATGATATTTAATTGCACTTTATTATTTGAGTTCGTACTGAAACGACGATTATATTATTATAATCTTATCGTGTTTATTAGTTTAATTGCTTTCAATAAATTAACTAGCAAACACGTGCAGTATTGGATCGGCTACCTCCGGGTAATCCGGACATAGAGCCGAGTATTTTATGATAATCATGTAATATCATATAATAGCACGCAGCTAAATTCATTACGGTCTAGGTACAAGTGTAATCATATTATATGTTTCTGATGTTAAACGTATAATATATATATATACTCATAGGACACGGCACGTCTGACGAATATTTATATTATGTATCATGTGTGTCCAGGGGAACAATGAACTCGCTTAGCGTGTGCGGGGGCTCGAGGGAATAATAATAATAATAATAATAATAATAAAAAAATAAATAAATAAAATTCGTGCGTGGGTTAGACCGCGGGAGGGGATACAATAATAATGAAAACAAAATCTGAAGACACGACAACAATAAGGACACAAAAATGGTGCAATAATCGTGTAATTACGTGTGTTATTGTGTGTCGAGCAGACACAATGGATGACGCCCCAAATGTCAAAGCGTCCGATTGTTTTTAAGTTTCGATCTCGAGATAAATTACGACATTTCCTTTACATCTTTCTTTTTCTCTTTTTTTTCTCCTTCTTTGGTAAATATTATGTTTATTTAACTGCTGTACCTATAAATAAAAGTATAAATGTACATTTTAAATCATGTTTTACTGAAATAAAATAGTCAATAATATTAAAAATATGTCAAGTTGATCAGTCACATTATTGATTATCATCTAAATCGTAATATTTACATTAAAATTTGCAATATTCTATTATGGGCTTTCTTTTTTTGCTTTTTAATATTTTTTAATATATTTTTATACTTCTATGATATAACAATATTTAAAATGACTCAATGGTCTAGTATATTTCGATAATTGTTTATGTATAGAAATACAATTTTAAACTCGTTATAATAACTTGTAGTTATAGAAATAGCATGATTTTTACTTTATATTTACTGTTTTAGTTATAAAGCAGTTATTGTACGTTTTCAAAAATTATAGATTTTTCAATCAACCATTGACCCGACAATAGTTAATATATTCGAAATACATTTGATTGTAGATAATCACATGTTTAAAAACTGGTTTTGCACACGCACAATAATTGATTAATAAATTCATAATTTTTTTAAACCGAATATAATAAGAAGTGGAATTTACTATTGATAAATTACCAAAAATTATTTAACCGTTTGTTGTTTCTAAAAATAATTTATTTAGCATTTATTATTATTTACCTACTATTTATCATTTATAATACCTAGTTGAATTACAGACGTTATGGAATACATATTATTATAATTTTTATTTTTATTATTAATATTATTATTATTATCAATGATTACTAAACGTTAAATTAAATGTATTCATAATATTTTCACTTGTACACAAATTATCAATAGAATGCATATTATCAATGATGGGTAAAATATTTTTAGTATTTGTGGTAACAGATAATATCTTATGTGTACACTCGTTATTATTTTTTAATATTTTTTTTTCGATGTCGATACATGTTGACGTAAACTTGTTTCAAAAATGTGTACGGTCGATAACAAGCATTTTAGGGAAAAATATTTAATATGGACATTTTAGTGTTTAAAAATAATTTTGTTATCCTTAAATATTTAAATTTAATTATTCGTGTACAAAAAGTTCGTAAAGTATATTGCGTGTATACTAACCATATATTTTAACGTTTTAAACTTAAAATAATAGTATTCATAATGTAATACTACAACGTATTAAAATTTATTGTCAAAATAATAAGTGGTCGTGGTATGCATGAATAAGAAAGAAATCATTTACAGTGCTCTCCGTAATGGGAAGTGTTTATAATTTTCTGTAACAATAAAACCTACCAGTTTCATTACCATTATCTCATTAATAATTATTATTGTAAACGAGTTTATTGTTATCCCACTGGACGTGCTTGTACCAACGTTACAGCGTCCACTTATACATATACTTTATTAATAATTAGTTTTTCGATTGTTATTATTGTACTATTCAAATATAACATAAAATGTACATAATATCTTGTATATACGAGTAATAAACAATCCTTTTTAAACGAATTGTTTATAAATCTTGTTGTAGGTAATCCCTTGAATATTTATTTATTTTTTAATAACCGTACGTTGTATGTATTTCGACCATACCGTGCGAAAGTAGTTTTAATAAACTTTTTTATTAATATTTGTTCAAAAAAATAAAAAACCACTTAAAAACATTTAAAATAAAAAAATCTGCACTACACTACATTGTTCTCGGCTGTGTATCGTAGACATGATTTTGGTACGTCATTTTGGTGCGATCACGAAATGTTCTACAGTCTCAACTTTCGGCTCCATGACAGTGTAGAATACATTAGATACATAGGTCTGTAACGTTGGTACGTAAGCAGCAGTAATTATACGGCAATTTGCGTTTATCTCGCGGGGACTACGTTTCTTTTCTCTCTCGGAACGGGTTATGTAGACCGCGATTTAATCAAGTTATTGACTTTCAGTCGCGTTCCCCCGTGTTACTTTCTTCTGTCGCACTTTGGCGCTGCACCACCGTCATTGTCACCGTTTTAATTCCAGTACATTCAATTAGTCGTGTGGCTTTTCGCATGGCGTAACACCAGACAGATAAAATCGTTCGTACACGTTATGCACAAGACGCGCCCGGCGAAATGTCGTATTTCGCAATGGTACACAGCTTGTGACGCTAGGAAAATAAAATAATAAAAAACTATAAAAAAATAAAAATATTTCTCCCGTCAGCTTACCCCTTCCGTTTTTGTATCCATCCAACTGTCTCACCCGTCACCCATCATGCGTTTCGCACGCATTTACTATCCGCGATCGATATCGGCTATATCACATACGGGTGGCTACTAGTTGCGTCCCGCGGTAAAAATTTCTTCCGAATTGCGGCCCGAGTTTTTTTGGGGTGCATACGAATTGCGTCCCGAATTTTTTTGAGTTACATACGAATTGCGGCCCTAAATCAATCATTTTCCTTCACATTTTTACAAACTTAGGACTGTCTGTAGCTATCAGTAGATACTGCAGGTATGTTAAAAATGATGTTTCGTTTTTATTTAAAAATTTTGGCACATGGTAAAAACGTATGTTTAAATGTTTTTTTGACATTAAAATCTGATATTAAATTATGTATATGATATTTTTTGAAGTTAAAAATGGTTAAAAATTCGTAGCTAGGGTATTATGGTACCGGTAAAAACTTGTATAATAGTATTTGAATAATTATAAATAAATTAAAAACAAACAGAAAAGCGACGTAACATTCTTAGTGGTAATAAAGCAACGACTAAGGTGTACTTATTAGTTATTGGTATCTACATTATACTGTGTTTATATTTTATCAGTAAAGATTAAATTATCTTAAATTAAAAAAACCCGGGCCGCAACTCGTCTGTACCCAAAATAAACTCGGGCCGCAATTAGGATTAGACCTTTTTTCGTAGTTATCTTCGGGACGCAACTAGTATGCAGCCTCACATACAGTTGCATAATAATGCGCGCGAGTAAAGAACATGTCCTAAAGAAGGTCGCAACGCGCACAACAGGAAACCATTTATTATTTCTAAGAAACGCGACATTCCATCATTGTTTTCAGCGGTTTTATTATTTTAACTCTTTTCCATCGATATCATGTCACACGATACACATTATAATTGCGTGATCGTCATTTTCGGATCACTTATATCTACATTATAATACATATATACTTGTATTTTTATTCAGTAAATATGGATATCACATTATTTTATTTAATTACTATAATACAATAGGGCAAACAGTCAAAGAATTGAGTTAATCCTATACAATATTATACACCGCAACCATCAAGACATCTAAAGTTGAACGTTTACGAGCTTCTTCTTCTTCTGGTTTTCATAACTCTCCAATAGTTTTTGCCACCATCATTAAATCACCCCACTTATCTCGATCCTGTATTATCTCCCTCCAATTATCATATTTACGAGCTAGACCCATAATTAAAAAAAAAAAAGAAAAAAAAAAGAAAACATCTTCATAATATTTTAAATCACATACTATTAATTATTTATAGTTGTTTTTGTATTCGTTATTCAATAATGTATAGATCAGTAGTCCGTATACATTTTTATCTTTGAAAAGGTACACGTTTTGTTGTACAAACGAGACCCCTTATCTTTACTATTGGACACCAGATTAACGACAATTTGCGTAAAAATAATTATTAATATAATTATGATAAAAAAGTTGTATTTTAAAATAATAATAGTTATAGTTATATAAGTTAATAAGTTATAAAATAAATTTAATAAATGGAATTAAAGTTCCATTTTATATTTTGTGTGAAACGAGGAATGTATTGTTTTTACCATAATGTGTGTATTATTTTTTTGTCCTTGTATCTGTACTAGATTCCAACTAGAATGGGGTTGCTTTGATCAGTACAAAGTAAAAAGTAAAAGATCGAAAATAGATTCTAGTTAATACTCCAAGAAAGATTATTTAATGAGTTGCCCACCAGTTTTCTAAATAATTACTAAAAAGTGACGAAAAGTTATAAGGATATGGTAAAGTTTATGGCATATCGATCCTCGACAGAATCAAATGATTGTTTTCATCGTAACTTAGAAAACAAAGATAGTAGAGACTTAAATTTATCACTGAATGCTTTCATTATCGTTGGCTACAAAATATGTTATTTTAAAAATATTTTTTTGCTCTATTATTAAATAATTGAAGATTTAACTTTTTCTTTGATTTTTTTTCGAAAATGTTAATAAAATAAATTATGTCATAAATGTTTCATAATGTTGAAATATTTTAATTAAAGCTGTGCTGTTTATAAATAGGTGTTATTTTCGATTTTTCCAAATTTTTTTTCGCGAAAGTTTGAATATTAAGAGTTCAACCTACCTTATTAAAACATTTGGTTATTTTACTATATTATTCATTTTTAGAAGTATAAAATTATATACGCGACCATTTTAACTCAAAATTGTATTTTTTAGAGTAATGGTACAGTTGTTTCAAGTTTAAAAGACCAATACGACAATAAATTCACCCATCCCTGTATTTCATCCGATCTAGAAGTTTCGTAATTTTTTATATTTAAATTTTCTGTCCTGTGATTGACGTTAGTTAATTAAATCACGTGGAAGTTAAATTCTCTAACTATCAATTTCGCTTTGATTTGACTATATGCCTACGATACATAACATATGCATATTTTGTATTGTGTAATCAGAACACGGTCTTAAACTACGCACACAGAACACTACGTGGTCGTCGATTATTATAACATGTGCGTGTAATATGTAGGCACGTTGTGTATATGGCTAAGCTCCTACGTGAAATGGTCTTAAAAATATTACAATAATAATAATAATAATAATAATAATAATAATAACGATAGTAATAGTAATAGTCATAATTGTAATAATAATCGCTATACGGAGAGAATACGTAGAATGATGAACTAGCAACGAATTGACATAAAACAATGGACTTTTCTCCGCGTACACTTTTTATTTTCGCAAAGAGAAAAAAGGATCTCGTTGTAAATAATATTGTATACTGAATAGTTTTTTTCATATTAATTTGTGTTCCCCTCCCTCTCTACATTATGTGTTATCACTGTATAACTCGTTTCATAAAACACTGCTGTTCCGATGTACATAAACTCTGCTAGATAAATAATTACTATGTGTGGCATTGTATGATGTATCATTTGATATTAATCGTTAGACAAACACTGTTGTGTGCAATTTTTTATTTTTTATTAATTTCTGAAGAAAATTATGAATGATTATTATAAGAAAAGTAGTGCATTATTTAAATATTATAAATAACTATTATTATATAATACATTACACTTTATTGTGTTGTAGTAATATTTTTAAATTTAACGATGAACATTCTTTGGGTGAATTTATAATTTCGTCTCGAAATATTGTTTGAAGACGACAGTCTTTTAAGTGGGGTTTCGTTAAATAGCGTGGTGGTTCCAATAATAAAAACGTGTAATAATTCTCTCGATATTAATAAATAGCTTAAATTATGAATCATCAGTTATTAAAACTATTTGAAAGTAATCCAAACACGCCTCAAGTTACAAATAAATGTGCCTAAATCTAATCTACGAAAACCCGTATAATTCTGATAAATTGACCTCACCCGGAGGACGTGGCAGTCCAATTTTGCGTTTTTAATGTTCAAATATTTCTTCTTGTAATATGTTTTTGTTGAAAAAAATTATACATCACACATGTATACGTCAAATAACACATCGTTTTTTTGCGAGCTTTTTGTGATAAACACTCGGATTGAAAATATGTACATGGAATATAATATTTAGACAAATGGGTCTTATAATCTTCAATAATTCATTGTATTTTTATTATAATCCTTAATGGACTGGAGCCCAGGAACAAAAATAGGTATGCAACACATCTGAGAGGTATAGTAGGTACATTACTAGACACTTACTTGACACGACGATCTAAGTCAAAAACCTTCATCATTTAATGATCGTTGTGAGTAGATTGGTTGCAGTAACAACAGTAGGAACGAAGCACTGTGGAGCTTGTGCAACTAATTATTTTATAAATAAAAATCCGTTCTACGTTATAAATATTTTACAATACAGTGTTTTGTCGGAATAATCTATTTTTAATGCTTCCGATTCAATTGCTCAAAGAAGCGCATCGGGTACTGGTCTGTTATCGCCCCGTCATGAGAACGAAAAATTTTTCGATTATGAACCATATCAAACACATTATTTTATTTATATCTACGACAATTGAGGCTTCATCGCTTTATTTTATTAGTTCAGGTAATTTACTTAGCAGTATGTCCAGTATGTCTAAAGTTCTGCCCGTATGAGTGTCGAAGTATTTATTGCAGTAGGTAGTTGAAAAATGAATTTAAAAGATTTGTATTCCGAAGTCTCTAATGAAGATTCTGCTATTAATTTTCTCCAAACGAAAAATGTTTTATTACAAACTCAAAAGTGCGAAAACGACCAGAAAATGATTATAAAAGGATCTCGGTGGCGTTGCCAGAGAAGAACTTGCCGAAAAAAAAAAGGTATAAGAACCAACAATTGGCTGAGTGGTTCAAGATTACCAATACATAAAATAGTATATTACATATACTGCTGGGCTTATAAAATAACCTCTGTATCGTATTGTAAACGTGAGTTTGGAATGAGTAAAAGCGCCGTTGTTGACTGGAATAATTATTTACGTGAAGTGTGCGTTTGGAAAATTGAAATTGGTAATAAAGAAATTGGTGGTCCTAATTTAATTGTGGAAATTGACGAAAGCCTTTTTGTACGTAGAAAAAACAATGCAGGTCGTATACTTCCTCAACAGTGGGTATTTGGAGGCATTTGCCGAGAAACTAAAGAATGTTTCATTGTATGTGTACCTGATCGGTCTGAAAAAACTTTACTACCATTAATCCAAAAGTTTATTAGACCAGGGTCCATAATATTTTCGGACAGTTGGAGATCGTACAATAAAATTCAACAATTAGGTTATCAACATAATCAAGTCAATCATAAGTACAACTTTGTCGACCCCTCTACTGGAGTTCACACCCAAAACGTGGAAAGAATGTGGGGTGCTGCAAAATGGGGCAACAAACGACGTCGCGGAACAGCTCGAAATTTCCTTGACTCTTATATGGCAGAGTATATGTGGTGATCAAAACTTACCAATCAGAATGATCCATTTGAACAGATTTTATTGGATACCTCAGCATTTTGGCCTCCATCATGATACAGTAATTATTGTAATTTTATTTTATTTTATCTTATTTTATCTTATTTTATATACTTATACATATTTTTTTCAATGATATAATTTTGGAAATAATTAATGAATTAACGAATTAAATTGATGATTTTTTTGAAATAAACGATTTTTTCTAATATTTCTATACACTATATGTACCTATATAGAATATATATATATATATATATATATATATATATATATATATATATATTTCAATTTCTATTTACATTTTAAATAGTGTAGCCGCGTTCATAATTGGCGGGGCGATAACAGACCAGTAGGTACCGCGCATCGTCGTAAATTGAGTTTATTTTATCATACACGTTTACAGAATCATCTACTCGGTGATTCGTAAATAATAATTATACGTATATGATAACTATTTAAATTCGATTTGAAAAACGGAAACAACGAACGGGAAACCGTTTCCAAAAACGGACGTCGTTATTTATTTATTTATTTTTATTCATTCTTCATTCAAGGCCTATGCGCACAATGTATCAATTTGTGTGCAATATAAATGATTGTTAAACGACCGGCTGAGCGGAATTAATAACCGGAAATTAGGTAATCCAACGACTCCAACACGCGGACCTGTTTTCGATGACTATAAGAAACGAAATTTATAGACACATTGCGAATAACAGTAACAAAAATTACAAGTTGTTTTTTATTTTTATTTCTAAACTTCGCTTAAAGGACTAATATTTCGGCTTGCTGATTTATTGCTGTAAAATTTCCTCGAGCACTTGATATATATATATCACGGAAAATGTGTTAGAAATAAACCGAAAATTATTAATATGAAATGAGAGTACAAATTAATTTACTCGTGTAAGTTCTTTTTTTTTTTATATATACG
The DNA here is from genome assembly GCA_034509805.1 of Sipha maydis. NCBI lineage: Eukaryota > Metazoa > Arthropoda > Insecta > Hemiptera > Aphididae > Sipha > Sipha maydis. The sequence continues at coordinate 22,072 of JASXSY010001823.1, read as the reverse complement.
TAAGACGAATACGATTTCGTTCATTTAATGTTTCGCGTAGTGAACCATTGACACATATACGAGTATAGTATATTGCAAAAATTACTCATCCCGTATATTCTTCGAATTTTAATGTCGATTCAGTTGAGTAGCAGTGAGTCAACTAATTCGCCTGCACTAATATTAACATAATCTACACTTATTACCTACGTATGTATTGTCTTCCATAACAAATGTTATTTTTTTGCGTTTTGTATATTATTTTATATAAAACATAAATTTCAAGTGATTGGTATTCCAATACAATAAATATATTATTATAATATAGGTATTCTAATAAAATACATGTATTATTATAATATATGCAGCTAAATATTCTAGAAGTGTTACAATTTTACTTTAAATACGTGTTTTGGATTATAAAAACTGGTTTAAAGACAACGCGACGCGGAGCAACAAGTTTATAGTTTATCTGACAAGCTTTTTTTTGTCGCAAATTATCGTACATGATGGTGTACGTACGTGTCGGAACGCCTGTCGGACATAATATAATGTTCCGACAACATTTTACATATGAACGCAAAAGATACACTATACGTACTTACATACATAAGTGTGTGTCTGTGTGTGTAAGTGATACACGTGTTCATGAGGTTGAAGCACACACCAGTATACCACCGGCACACGGTTGGGTCTGCAAGATGGGACACGTCCGGAAAGTGTCGAACTAAACGAACGGTGTGCCCGTGGTACTGTGGAGGTTGTGCGGTCGTTGCCAACGCATACAGTAATGTATAGCTCGTGTACATCGTGTGCCGGAGGGATGTTGCGGTGGCTACAAGGGAGAAAAAGGAACAAGTTATATTACATAACGTAACGTTTCGTATTATCGTTTATGTTTTTGCAATGTACATGGAAGCGTGCAAGTAACACACACACACACACACACACACACACACACACATACATACTCACACACACACACACACACACATACTCACACACACACGTGTGTGTTATAGACATGTCGAACATATTGTTTCAACAATTAAGCTTCATTATAATAACGCATGCGGAGCGACTGTACGAGATTTCCTGCGCACACATTATCGTATGTCTTACCCGCAGCGTAAGCTAGGTCTTATAATGAAGAATCATCATCGGACAACGACTGCACAAATTCTTCAGACGTTCGCAGTTGATTTAGCATTTCGTGTAGGTGTGCAAGTCTATTCGTGTGATCGAAATTTGATGTTCTATAAAATCCTAAATAATTACCATAAGAATTATAAGGAAAATTCTTTTGTTCCTTGAAAGTACAACAAAGATGCACTATAATATTTATTTTAATTTTTAAATGATTTTGATTTAAGTAATGTTTTACCTATAAAATTGATTGAAAAATAAGTTAGGTAAGGTTTTTATATACTAGTTCGTTAATATAATGCGATACTTACAATAAATAGCTTATTTGACATATATAAAAATCACGTGAACATTCAATAATCAAAAACTATAATTTAATATTCTAATTTCAAATCTAAAATTTTCAAAAATACCGTAAAAAATCTTAAGACATGCAATAATAAAAATAAAATAATGACCTTATATCGAACATTGGTCGACAAATTTGAAATAAACTTGTTTAAAAGCATATGAATCATATTTGTGACAATACGAGAGCACCGCACAGAAGGCTTTTAAAAACAATGCATAACGTATAGATATCCAATAAAAACCCTTTACATAACATTTTTGTCCCCATTAAATACTTTCTCGACTCCGTTTCTTTAGCACTCCGAAACAACGCACATGTTTTCGAAATAGTCTTGTGCTGTATATCGATGAGTGTTTAACATGGTGTGGTGCATTGCACTGGACATAACGAGATAATATATATACTCGTATATATATTACAACGTGCGTATATCGATTATGTACGATTTGTTTTTTTTACGCAATAACAGACCTCGGGAAATATGGCGCAAAGTGAATGGGTCAACCGCATTGAACACAATGGCACGCTACACACATACACACGTTTGCGCGTGTTCACGTCAAGTTCGAGGCTACACGCATTAACGACTTCTTGTGCCCGCCGATCGTACTACACTAGGACACTTCATTAAAACGCCATCAATCAGAAACGAGAGGTGCACTGCCCATAAAGCCGCGTGGACCTCTGGAGGTTGCGTTTTGCGTGCGACACAATAATAACATTTGTCTTGCAACACAAGTGTGGTGGGTTCATAATAATATATAACAACGAAGAAAGAGAGAGAATGAGAGACGGAGAGAACAAGAAGATAATAAGTACTTCTGGATTAGACTGGGTATTACCATACTTCCATACTTGTAATTCATGTATATATATATATATATATATATATATATATATATATATATAGATAGATAGATAGATAGATACTAGAAGTTTATTTTGCCACTAGTGAATTTAAGCACGGGTAGGCATGTTTTGATGACGGGTGAGATTTCCATGCCTACGAACCTGTCCAAAAATTGTAATCCTTTATAGTTAAAATATCTATCTCATATATTTTAATGATTAATAATGATTAATAAAACATTCTTTTGAAAATGATAAGCTTATATCTGTGAAAACTGGATGGTTATTTTGAGCAGAGAGGATCGAATATATTTTTTTTTTAACAACCCGATCCCCCCCGCGAAAAAATAAAAATCTTTCTGCGTCACAGCACTTGGAACGTCTTACGCACATTTAACGTATGTTTGTGTATTCACGTGTTATAACTAAGAGCTTAAGTACAATACAGTAAGACCTCTAAGCACCGGATACTGTAAATCTTTGGAATTTAGTCCGCTATTCATAAATGTCTACTATTTAGAAGAAGATATTTTATTTTTATTAAACTAGAATTATTAATTAAATTAAAATAGTTGTATTTTAAGAAATGAACATTTATGAAAAAAAAAACAGTTACTTTAACTTATTTACCAGCATAAAACGTAGTCACTTCGTATGTCAAGACATTTTCTAGTCGACTACGTTGGAGAAAAATAAATCTTTGTCTCGATAGAAGAAATATATTTACGTATGTCCTTTACTATTGTCAGTGATTCTCGTAGAGTTTCTATTTGTGGACTTAAACAGATAAGCTAAAATATACTATACTATATAATAATTTATCGAAAAAAATACAACTCAATAGTACAGTCTTTTATTTAAGTATTCCACAATTATTCTTAATTTAGGATACAAATTATCATTTTCAGAATTTTAAATGTCATAATATTTTTCAATACTGATTGTACCCCGTTTTTAGATGTTTTCCCGAAAAAAATTAATGAAAATATCCCTGTTCCCGAGCAAATGTTCGTTATTTGGAAGTATTCATTGTTTAGAGGTGTTCATTAAGGGAAGTTCCATTGTATTATGTTCTCTTGAACTGCACTGTCGCAACAAATGACATACTATTGTTCAATGCATACATTGTGAAGACTTTATAAAACTGCGACGTGCTATAAAATAGGAAAAAAAAATGATATGTGCTAGATAAATTACTCAGCGAGTTTCGTGCCAAGTAGTCTTAGCAATATACCTGCACATTCGATAGATTTATCGACTAGAACGTCGAGTACTACGGCGCTGCACGACGCGTATCTCGTGTGCGCACTATAGGTATCTACTATTACACGATACCAGATTACGTGTTCATTCTTGATCAAATAGAATTATTAACTCGCGTGTACGAGTAAACGCACTAAGCAAAGCAAACACAATAAATAAGAAAAAACTACAACGTTTATGTAATTACATACCGATAATGACGAAAGATATATTATAACAAGTATAAGTATACGTTTTACACATACATGCACACACACACATATATATACACTATTTTGTTTATACGGTAATACGTATTATTTATATTATAATACTTGACGTCAATTTTTTATGTTATTTGTATTCCTAACGATTTACACGCGCAAATTGTTATTACACACTATTTCTCCTTTTAAAAAATAAGTAATAATAATTTACTTGTCAACGATTAAATTTTACGCGCGTTCGTTTTCGTATTCAATCCTGTGTACAATTATTAATAACGTACACGCATGTACATTTTATACTGGAAAATGAACGCATCACGACATGTTTCGTTAATTGAAACATATCAAATTTTATCAGATACTACTAGTCTATGATTATATAGGTGGTTTATTTCGCTCGTGTAATATATACAACATATATACACACACGTATAGGTACAAGCATGTTTATTTATAATCGTGACTGACGTGATATAGAAAACACATTTATTTATTTGAGTTGACGTCGCGTTTCCGACTTTGCTTCTACTATAGTGGATATCCGCACATCGAGTGTGATGGTTGAGACGCATTATTATGCTACCAAATCCGTAAACCTATATTAAAATGTTCGTTATTTGCTACTACACTAAAAATCATAAGAATTCTTCAAGAAGTCAATTTTGGTCAACAAATATTAACTGTAGGTCAACCAATCTCCTGAATCCTCCTCCCATAAAACCGCTCTTGAGTTCATGGATATGGATCGAATTTGAAATTTTCATTATTATTTTATCGATTAGTGCGTAAATATAAGTCATGACATATCTTGGTTATCATATATTAACAATATAGCGATAGAAAAAAATTGTAGAAAAAATGGAAAAAGCCAACCACGTTCAATACAAATATTAGGTATATATATACATTTACATATGTTGTAGTAGTGACAATTTTGCTACTTGTCAGAAGATTAAAAACAAGATTTTGTTTTGTTTATTTATGAATCGGTAAAAGAAAACATGAACTAAGTGATATGGTATATACACACTACTATAGTTTAGACAGTTAAAGAATTCGATCACAAAAGTGATCGACATGTGCCATTTCGTGATCGAGTAGTAATTTATAAATTTCGGTACAAATAACACTAACGAATATATTGTATTCTCTAAGTTACAAACATACTTTTATAATGTTGTTAATATATAATACATTTGATATTATTAACGTCATTAAACAAAATTACAATTTTATTTTATCACAATATTTATACTGTTCTTAACAATAATAACATTTGGTCGATAATCAAGCATATTACACCAATGGATTGCATTTTAAAATATTCCTTTGGTATTTTTTAAGATATTATAGTAAAAATATTAAGCTATTCATAAAATGTCATAATTGTTAAGATTAGCGTATTATTGTAGCAAAAATAAAATTATAATTATGTGCAACAGTAAGTATTGCATCAAATATATTTCATATTATCAAAATTATAAATGGTGATAAGTGATAAAAGTAGGGAGCAAATGTAAAGTCTTTGTCACTTGAACACGATTTTCCATTAATGTTATATACTCTAAAAAGGGTGTCAATTGGCTTTCACTTTTATAACATTAATGTTGCTTATATCGAAATGTATAAAATAAATATTTAATTACCTAGAGCAGTGGTTCTCAACCTTTTTTGTAGGACGACACACTAATTTAGATCCATGAAAATGCCGACACACTTGTAATGACTGATGGATTTTCGAAACGTTAAAAATTACAAACTATTGTAAATTAACACATGTATACGTATAATTTTGTATAAATTTTAAAAATAAAAAAAAATAATTAATTAACTTTAAATTAACTTAATTCAAATTTAAACAGTTCAAATAAAATACTATAGAAAAGTATCATAAAAAACAATATTAGTATATAAAGAAATTATTGTAATACTTGTGATCGGCAAATTAAACATAGGTCTTCGAACTGTAGGCGAATGGTTGACAAACTTAAGTCGTAATTTACTTTCAATATCTTTTAATGTAAGCTATTTTTTGCTTTTTGTTATTTATAATATCGAAAATGCTGATTCATTTATGCAACTTCATTTAAGTTAAATTATCTTGAAAAAGGAAATACAATTTGTAATATTTTCTTGCTCGTTCCGGCATTTTTTTTTTTGCAGAAAAATCCAAAATGAATCATTTTGAAACGTATACAATTTTGAAATTAACGTTGTATTTGATGGTATTTTTAATAAATGAGATACAAATCAATAAGAATATCTTCATAATTGCTATCTAATTTGTGTTTTTTTTTTATTATTTCATCATAATACAGTAACTATATCAAAAGCTATAATTGCAATTAATTATATTTTGGTGACACACCACGGTAGTACGTGACACACTAGTGTGTCGCGACACACCGGTTGAGAACCACGGACCTAGAGGAACACTAGCGCTTTTACGGTCGAATACTTAACTGTCAGTTTTTTGTAGTATACTCCGTTTTGTTTAGTCCCAAAATATCCTCTGGCTCCTTTTATCTTTAGAATAATTAGAAAAATAAGAGTTACGTGGAGCCTAACTTATACTGCATGGCGTATATAAAATAAATTACAATTAACCCTTACTTAGACAGAAACACATACGTGCCGGTGAATGGGTTGTTACCAGTGGTACCGGACATGTATTCCAAATGGGGTAAATAACCCAGAACTTTTTTAGGTGATAGGTGGATGGGTAACCTTAATGAATGCTAGATATATTATTGCTATTATTGTATGATTAAATATTATATAATTATTAGATAGTAAAAACTCGTTGTTCACAGGTATATGATACTTGTTGTTAACAATTAAATTTAATTATGATTTTTTGATGAGTGGTTGGGTACTCATAGGATTTACCTAAGTGGTATAAAAAAGGTTCAGCGCCACTGGTTGTTGCGGTTTGCACAATCGGCGGGTCTCCATACTGATTTTGAATATCGAGTTACTCGTTTACAGAAACTAACGTAAACCTATTAGTTAAGTTAACGCAGCACTTTTAATAAACAGTTAATTTATTATATTTAAAAACATTAGGTTTATATATACACTGTGTAAAACCAAACATTACTTAAAAGCATTGTAATAATTATATTATATAAATATTAAAATCGTTATATAAATAACATAATAAGGGATGTTAAAACTTTCAATAAATAAATTATGTATTAAAATGTTGCATGCGTAGTTGGTAAAAGTTTGCCATTCGTTTAATTATTTTCCTTCGAACAACGCGTTCCCCTCTAATCCGATGTCCATATGAGTAGTGTCAGGTTGGGCTATTATAATATGTATAATATTATATACGTAATATATGATATTATGTAAACATTAACCGTGGCGACGGCGCACCGTGTAAATTTTTGGTTGGCCGTTTATTATTCTTTTATTCATCGCTGACTCGTGATTAATAGAAAAAAAATGTACAAGGTACACGGGTATACCCCGGCCGGCACTTCGGATTGCCGAAATACCGAGTTGTATTTACGACCATGTGTCTCGGTTCTTCTGCAGTCGCCATAAACATATCCGGAGCCCATTAAGACGCAGCCCACGCTCGACCACGATCCGGTCGTCGCCGTCGTCAGGTGTATTATGTATCAAACCTATGCGTTGCCAAAAACCATTTCCGTGTTTTTCTATTTTAACACGTACGGCGTTCGCGCAGCGCGCGCGAGTGTATATATGTGTGTGTGTGTGCGTGTGTGTGTGTGTGTGTACACGTCACAGAGTTTCGGTTTATCACCTACAGTCCTATAAAAATCAAAAGCAACGAAACCCGCAGAAGGTTTATACATACATACCCGAGAGAGTGGTTTTTCTGTAGAGATTAGATGTTGTTATAAACGTATTTGCTTTATAATATATATATATATATATACTCGTATGTAAAAACCGTATACATATATTATGTGTATATATCTAATGTGAACGAAATACTGCGTTTAATTTGATTATTTGTTCAGAAAGATTATAATATAATACACTGCAGTATATTAAAATTAAAATAAACATCATCAGGATTCGGTGCGGAGACTTAAACGCCAGTTACTACGCTGCTCGTTTGCTCGCTCCATCGAGTTAAAATAATATACAGTTTTCCATAAATTGATTTGAATTTAATACGGTTAACGGTCAATAACAATTAGTTTAATGTACACAGTTTTATTACTACTACTAAAAAAGTATCGAATGATTTTTATCTCCCCATTAATACATTTGGTATTATATATTATGCTATCTTATATCGAGTACGGTAATAAATATTTTAGAGTCACACGTGTTTCCACGACGTAGTAAATAAAACGAATTAAATATTAATATCCTTATAATTAAATAAGAATCATAATAATTAATAATACGTTTGGTTTCCAAATATAATGTTATTCGTTTATGTACCGGTTCGTATTGAGTTGAAAACTTGGAAATTTCCATATGATTATCGTTAGTTTTTAATGTGAATACGGATAAAAATACAATTTACGTGTTCATGAAGCATGTTATATCAACCTAAAATATTTTGTTAATATTACCCACAAATATATGTTTTTAGTTCACTTAATATACTTAGGTATATTTTTAATTTTTATTCATACATTATGGTAAAACATTAAATATATTTCAATTATCGTATAACACTGTCAATAATTATATGATTTTACTTTTCAGACTCCTGATTTTGATTCGATGTTACAAGGACTTATGGTAGAAGACCAACATAGTATCAAGTCTAGAAACGAACCGGTCATATGTGACTTTTTCGAGTCACCTGGAATAGTCTCTCGGCCCATCGACTCCAGTCTGAACGGCCATCATCCGGATGAATCTCAAGAACCGCCGCCCTGGTTCGAGATGAACGAGGTGGTGGACCCTCACATGTTCTCAACGCTTGAAGACCAATCGCTGCAGGTGACTCATGTTAAAGTAGAAGCACCGGAAGCCAGCAGTCCAGAGTACCAGTCAGTTGCTAGCCCGGGACTGTACACGCCGTCATACCTGCACGTGCATTATCATCACCACGACCATCATCACCAACAACATCACCACCACCATGGTTACTTCCCGCGAGTGGCTCCTATGACGCCTCCTATTTCCGAGCCCGATTCACCCGGAAAACGTCGGACGCCACCACCGCCGTATCCTGCGCCCCGTAGCACCATTCAGAGAACAATGAAGTTCAACAGACGGAATAACCCAGACTTGGAAAGGAGACGAACTCATCATTGCAATTTTGGCGGTAAATTAAAATGATAAAAAGTTGATTATAAATGATATAAAAACCATATCTCATCATTATCGATAGTTTCTCTGCGACGCTTCATCAATAGTTCGCTATGCAGTGAATACACGCAGTATTGGCTAGTTCGATTCTTAACTAATATCGCCATTGGTTTGATTTTAGGTTGCAATAAAGGATACACAAAAAGTTCTCACCTAAAAGCGCACCAAAGAATACATACAGGTATTATTTATTTATTTATTCTTATTTTATCACTTGCGGTAGGCTTCTCATTTTCTCCGTATATATACTATATTGTTCGTAGAATATAATGTTATAATAAACAGATAATAATAAATCCAAATAACAAATAGCACCTGAAAATACAATCCATTAGGGTTATCGGACGGGATCAAATGACATTCCGAAAACCCATTGCTGTACACACAGTCCGGTCTGGATTTACCTGTATCGGTGTTGTTATAATAGCCAGCTTTATATATATATATATATATATATATTAGTGTTCTCATGAATGAACATATTATTGTATTTATATTCCCGTGCAAGGGTATCACTTCGCAGGCGCCTCTATTGTAATGCGGAGACAATTGAAAAACCTTTAGTGGACTTACTACAATAGCATCTTTGCTCCCCTACGTGTAACATTGCCGTCGGTCGATCACTTAACCGTGTAATCGAATCGGACCGTTCCGGGATGACGCCATCGCGTGGCACCGTACATCCTAGACGCGGTGCGAATTCGTTTCGCTTGCACGATATTTTTATTACTGCGCGCGCAAACAATAATAATATTAATTACGACATAATATAAACGCAGTGTTCCGTTACGCGCATGATGTGTCCAACTTATTGTTTTTCATTGGTACATTACGTACAATTATTACTCTGCGTTTCGATAAGCTAATCAGAAAACGACAACCGTCGATCGTGTACCTACGTGCGCGATTAATGGTATCGACGAGTCTGAATCGAGCACGATTTTGTTTTTACGAATAACTGCGACGCGCAAAGTGTTTTTTTCGACACCTTGTTAGCGTGCATGTGGTCCCTGCCCACCTATCGATCAATTCATGTGATATTTATTGAGCTAAATCATTACCGCGCGCATGGCCGTATGATTGGGAGTTTTAAGTCATTGGATATGTCAAACAGGTGACACGCAACACGCGGTGCCGTACGGTTTTACAGTGGTATTCGTTGAATTAGATTAGATGGTAATTATAAGAATACTTCAACGCAGTTTTTGCAGTGATTCTACCCTCGATTGAAATGTAGACGTTTGAATACTTAATTTTGCCATGACCCGCCGTGTATCGTCGTCTTCGTCGGTGCCTGTCTACCAGCATATTATAACAACATTTGTGGGCATAGTGATAGCACTGCGTCGATGTGTTGCCTATCGATGGGTGCATCTAGAGGTGGACTGATTCTTAAAAGCCCGGCTGGATATACGTTAGTTTGTGATATAACTAATATTATCTAACTTAAGGTCCAAAAATAAAATTTTTGGATATGTATAGCTTTCCAATCGCCTTGCCAGCCACCCCAGGTGCGTCATTAAACATTTCCTGGACCTAACAATCGGCTATGAAGCATCGAATGTGTCGATCGATACTAAGAACAATAAATATTATGATGTTCACGTCGAACGGAGACATATTTTGGTGTCAATTATTTTAAACGTAACGTTAAGTGCGCATACGTAAACTATTGGTGGATCTATAGTGAATATATCATAATACTTTAATGTGAACTAATTTTGCGATTCGATAAAACGGTTGGTGAATATTCTTACAATTTAAACGTGTACATTCCTGTATTTTTTATGCAGTTATTTATATATTTATTTTCGTTTTAAAATATCCAACATTTTGTATCCAGTTTTAATGTATCGCGTTCTATAAAATATATGCAGATAAACGTCATGCGTGTACGAAAATGTACGTAATATTTTTATTTGAAGTTGAAGAGCATGACACGCTTGCATATTGTGTTGTCTTCGTCTTACAACTTTGTAACGTAGCGAGTCTACGTTTGGTAGAACCGATTTTGAGTTGTTAAACATCCTTTTATTTAACTTTAAGGGAAGAATATTGTGCGATGATATAGGATTGTATAGGATTTATCAGTTTTAAACAAGTAACGAAGTATTTTAAATAATAATATTTTACACGATCATAAATTGTTTAAAAATTGAAATATTACAAGATACACCTACGTCATCTCACTGACAATGTTGTTCGCTTTAATATAGTTCATCGTTTAGTTTATTCTAATATTAATTTTAACAACATATAGTGGTTCCACTGAACGCAGATTCGTCTTGTACGTTTGTAAAACGGAGAAAACATAGGTGGACAAGACTTCCTCCTAAATATATTATTTCGCTACTAAACAATGTTACGGATTGAATGCGTAAGTATAAAAAAAAAAAAATTCACAGATTCAAGATATTTGAGATCGGACGTCGGTATTGGCCTTACTTCAAAATTTACGTACAATATTTGAATTATTAATTTGGTCGAAAGTGGTTTTACATCAAATCGATCATTCGACATACGTGGTGTGTTGTGAAAATCGTATACAAGGATGCGGTGTATGTATATATATGTAGAAGTTTGTCTGTGGGATCGCGGGATGAATCAGAGCAGAGAAATTCACGGAATAATAGACTACCGCATTATTGGATGGGGATAAAAGAAGAAATAAAAACGAATTCACTAAAAATTATACACCAACGCCTCGTTGACGTGTCCCTACAATCGTACGGTAATCATAATCATGCATCATCGCGAACTGGAATCTCGCGATCATTGCTGTGGACGTGCATGTGAACGTTTTGATATTATGCAGATAATAAGGCGGCGCGTCGATGAATCTTAAGGAAACGCGTCTAATTTGTGCGCTTCTCTCGTTTGATCCGTTTCCCGCCACGATTTAAGTGCCTCAAGTCAAACGCGGCGCTTCTCGTGTAGGTATACTTGTATACGAACGTGGCGCGCGCACACACACACACACACACACATACACACATACATAAACACTCGCACGTGTACACTAAAACGCACACGCTGCACACGAGTATGTCGTATCGGTAGACATCGTCGTTGACGATCGGTTGGTCTGTCGGACGGAGTCGGAGAAGTCGTTGGAGAGGTCCTCGACCCTGGACAAGACAAAACGGTCTATGACCGTCTAACCGACGCGCACACGTCACATATAATATACACAGACAATATTCGTGTATCTTCGTCGCTTGTACACACACACACACACACACACAAGCACACGTACACACACACACAAGCACACGTACACGCACAATATTATATACATATGTGCAGTATTATATACACATATGCGGTAATGTACCGCACGACTCACCATTTAAGAAAGAGAGAGAGAGAAAAAGAGAGGATAAGCTATTTATCTATATATATTCGTGTACAGACAATACACAAAAACAACAATAAACACATAATGCACAATAATGCGTTGTACTATTGCAATGAAACCGATCGGAAGCCAAGTTTTTGGCATTGTGACGTGATTCGCGCGATGACGGTGCGCGCATCATAGAAACATATACGTGATGATGCCTGTCGTTTGAAACGCCATTTTTCTCTGTTTGTACAATCATGTATGTGTATGTGTGTATTTCTGTGGTTTTTAACGGCATTCCTGCGTATATGTATGGATATTGTTCGTTAGCGCACGCACGCGCGACAATACACGTATACTGTGTATATAATTATTGTTGTACACGAGATTACGTACGTAATGCATATACCGAAGACGACGACGACGATGTCTTCAACGACTCGTTTGCGAACTATTATGGATTCTCCGACGCGTACGTATTTTTGAAACTTTTTTTTTTCATTTCCATCGGAAAATCTACATGCGTTTAAAATATATATTGACAAAACATGTTACGATGATATAAGCGGCAAGTCGTTTGTCACGTACAACTCACTGTAATATTATATGTAAAGTGTGTTATTTGTATTAATTATTTAAATTTTATTATGGTTTGAATTGTTTTTTAGGGTTCCGCCTGTTAATAAAGATAAATAAATTAATTAATAAGTATAATATTACCTAAGTGAACACCAAATATTCATATAATTGTATATTACAATTATAGACAATATTATAGACACAATGATATTATATTGTGTATGCGCGCGATGTATATGGTACGAAGCAGGACTCGTCGCCGTCATCGATAGATAAGTTTGGGTCGCCGATAACGGCATACGAGATACGTGATGATGACAGTTCATTAACTAAAAATTAAATTAAAATAAACGCTGCCGAATTTCATCCATAAAATCGCAGTTCGAGCTGTCGCGTGTGCAATATTATCATGTCAGATTGTTCGATATGTTTTTAAATTATACCGTTCTGTCGGATATGCAGCACTCATAACGTTACAATCCTTTTCAGTGATAACCGTTGTCACCTATTTCTCATCGTATATGCCCTTATGTAAATGCGTTAGTTTTTGAAAACTTCAACTCTCGCGTTGGTACATGCGATGGAACCGATAGTTAACAACATCAAACGTGCGACAGTGTTATAACAATATTACTATGGTCTACAGTCGTTGTGATTTTTATTATGTGTGTTTGTTAATGTTTTTTTTTTTTTACGAATTTCCACTTCGAATGTGCATTATAATCATACTATGAATATAAAATTATACGTTGTATGCTCGTACGTATTAAAAGAAACGAATAATAATCCAGCCCTTAATGATTCGTCTGCTTTAATGAATTTCATTTTATTCAATCATCACGTGCATATATAGATATATAGGTGTAAAGTGTATGAGGTCCGACCGCCTAGATATGTAAATCTGGTTTATGATTATAATATACGTTGTGTAGCAGTTGTCGTTTTTCTTTAATAGGTATTATATTTTGTTTCTCGATAATTTGTTGAAATTAATTATCCGGACCGTAAGATGTCCGATTGCAGCCCGATGCGATACGACCAAAGTGCTTTGGTCCACAACTCAACGATTAAATTAGATTCTATCGGAAACTGTCGTTTTATGACACTGCGCGCTGTTTGCCGTGCGTATTATCGTATTATGATATTTATAGTGCACATGCGAGGTGTGATACGTGTGCACCATCAAAAAGCCGACTGTTAAACATTGGTCGCTATGATCTGCTCGCGTTCAAGAAACCTCCATCATCGAATCTGAGATGGATAAATGTATTTTCGTTGATAAAATAAGCAAGATGAAATCATTTTACGAAATGAGTCCGCAGATACAGACTCAAGGAAATAATACAACTGAGACCGGCAGAGCAGCACTACGGCTGCTGATATAGTGAATAGGATAGCAAACGACGGCGGATAATAATAATAATAATAATAATAATAATAGTAATAATAATAAACAATATATGCTCTTTTTTCCTTATTATAATTTGCGTATACGGGTGGCGGCGGCAGACGCGTTAAACGATGCGTCCCTGGCCAATTAAAATCCTTATGCATTTAAATCCACTCCAGTGTAAAATACGCATATTATAATATCTTCGTAAGTAATTGTCCGCCGGCCGATTAGCATCTCATCTAACCGTATAATCTAGATCGTTATTATAATAATAACAATGATAATACTTATACGGTTTTGCCGAACATAATTTTGCACCCACACGCGAGATTACGCGAACGCGCGCATAATGTGTGCATCGTAATACGTATGCGTAAAGCACGCGACGAGATTTATGTACATACGAGTAGCGTACACGCGGGACTTACTGTACGCATCACGGTATTGCAGTTTTTATTTTTTATTTTTCTCATATGCGATTCGTATGTAACAGCGAATTATTTGATATAGCAAACGAAATTTACCTGCAACGGCTTCAGCTCATTCAAGTAAATATATATATAAATATATATCGTATAAATGGATGTATTAAAAGACTTGATGACCGTCATTGACGACGAAGGGGTAAATAATTGTTCAACGTTTAATTGAATTTGAACGACTGTATGCGCGCCGTTGTGCAAGAAAGTGGAAAAACTTGTTTCGCGCGTTATAAGTATCAAACTCTAAGATCTAAAATATAATAACGCTACAGCGTATATATATAAAGGTGCTCGCGGTAGACCAGTTGAAAATGTAAACAAGGTGTATAAACTTAATGGCATCAAACGCTCGGCTGAACAGAAACTTAACGTGTTTTTAAGTATGCACATATGTAAAATAAATGTATGCCCGCGTGTATAAATATATATGCATATATGTATATTTGCGCACGCATATTTGATTGATAAGCTTGCGCATTGGCCGACTGATGCGGAGATTACGACGTCCGGAGACTTTAATGCCCTCATTTTTCTTTGATTCCGTTTAATGTCCCGATAAGTATTGACATTTATGTATTTTTATTTTGCAAAATCAATTTAAGAAAATATTTTATTTAATAGAAATAATATTAAAAAAAAAAAACACTTTATTTTTGCTTTTTGATTTATTGTATGGCTTTGTAAATTACGGAATAATTCAAACGGGAAAATCAGTTTATACGTATATGTATACCAATATGTATACGTATAATATAGAAACGCTTATTTTCATTAATTTTCATGTCGCATTTGCTATAAAAAATGGTCCGTGGTCTATTTTAAGGCCGATCACTCCTTTATAAAGTTTTTTTTTTATTATCAAATTTATTTATTTTTATACCACAGCGGGTAGACTGCATGTATGGTATATTTATTCAATTCACCTATACAGTACGTACATTATTGTACACCGACTCCCAACCCGCGTATCGTGTACTCGGTATTTTTTCCTCCACTGATTAATTATGCGCCATGTTATGAAATGTGCTCTTTTAGCGGTTTATTTTAATGAAACGAGTCGTGGATGGAAGGGTTGGTTAACCGGACAAAGACGGATGGAATATATCGCTTAAGACTCGAACAAGACGGATCTGACTTTTCACCGTGACGGGATTGGTATCTGTCGAAAATAAATAAATGGCACACACCAATCATTTGGTGGAAACTCTTTTGCCCATCGCACGTGAGTTCGAAACTGTCCGTAAGATTTTCGCATGCACTCTCATGTATATAATAATATTATATAAGTGTATTCACGCATATTATTTACGGATAAATAAACTCGTTGCTGTGGACCGTGATAATTAATAATTATACTGAGGTCTTATGGATACATTTACCTTTACAAGTGGTGTTGGTCATCCTATTTCGTTCCACGTGCGGGTACTAAGATAACAAAAAAAAAAAAAAAAAATAATAATTATAAACTACAGCAATATTATTATTTCTCGTGCTGGAGTATATAATATAATATACGTCGTAGAAAAATACTCTGCGAATCTGTTTTTTTTTTTATTCATTCGAGCCGTATGCGTTGTTAGCGGTCTGTTTGATGTTCGATTTATTTTTTTTTGCGCGCGCGAGAAGGACTTTAATCGTAAATAATATGACCGAGTTTTAAACGCCACGACGAAAAAAAAATGCACGCCCACACTGCAGTTTTTGTCGATGCTCGTGGAACAATCATTCTAATCCCGTAGTAATAATCACGTTTACAGTGGTGACAGTCGAAAAAAATACGAAATTAAATTAATAACCCCCGCCGTCATGTGTTTTCCCCGCGGCTAACGTTCTCTCAGACGGGTAATCGTAAAAACGCGTATTACTGTCGTACTACCGCCAATTCCGTAAAATTTATTTACCGTCGAACACCATCTGTTCGGACGCCGCCGCTGTCGTCGGTCCGCCACCGCTATTAATATTATAATGTGCACCGGTGCGATCTAGCAAAGCATAGGACACACACACACACACATGTATATATATATATATATATATATATATATATATATATATATATATATAATATATATATATTTACATACATATTTATTTAAACATAGATAATTTAAGTGTAGGCCGAAAGAAATTTCATTTTACCGCTGAAAACAGTTAGGAACACTTAGTTTTAATAAAGACGTATATGTAGGATGTTGATTTAATATTGCAGTAACGACCTGACGTTTATTTCATATTATTAATTTTTTTTTCTTCTTAATTCTGTACATACTACACATTAGATAGGTACATAGTGCTACGGTGTTGCAAGAGTGTAAAAATTATATAAAACTGTTAACGCGACAACTTGGTTTCGCTTACACGCGCGCACTCGCCTGGTAAATCTTTAGGTAAATTCGAACGATAGTTGAGTTCCAACGATATCTACGAAAAGAGTCTAATTAAAATAATAAAGTCTAATTCGAATTGTGGCCCAAATTTCTATTTTTTTTTTTCAGTACTGACGAATTATGTCCCGATTAATATTTGACATAACGCGATGATAATACATCATTATTATTATAAATGTTATGCTATTATAACCAGGGTTAAAAAATCATAAATTTTAGTTTCTACCTTGAAAATTGCACTGTATTATAATGTGTTTGTGAATATTTTCAAATTTGAAACGGTCTTCTGTTATTGGTCAGAAATGTTTTGTACGTTGAAAATGAGCGTTCGACGTCGACCGATGTCATAGTGGCAAACAATATGGAACATCAATACTAGAAATATCATCTGGAAAACCATCTAATTCTTCGGAGTCTCTTATACCTAATAAAATGCAAGACATTTTTTTCAAAAGTGATAGACCAATATTTTTTTATTTTTTTATTTTTTTACATAGGTGCCTATATAGATATGACTCATATAAATTATATTTTCTATTTTTTACTGATTTTTTATTAATGATTTTTTGATACTTGTTTAAATAATTTAAAATTATATTCAAAATTATATTTTTTATTAATTACTGATTTTTTGATTTTTTTGAACTAATTTTTATATCACTGTTAATGCTTAATTTAATATTAATAATATCTAAAATTTTAATTAAATATGATTTTTTTATAAATTTGATTTGCGCTTATGGGTAATTATTTTTGCGCTTTTGGGTTGCATTTGATTCGTATTTTGCGCTTGTGGGCTACAGCCGATATTGTGTATATTTTACGACTGATTGTTTCTAATCAGGATATGTTTGTAATCTTTTTAGTACTCTACGACGAAAATATGACTGAAACTAATTATACATACTATATTAAGTTAAATATAATTTTATTATCTCATATTGTACTTTGTACATAATTTCTTAAAAGCAAAAAATGAACATTCGTTAAAAAATAATTTTTTTTCGATAATTTTTCTTAAACCTAGTGCGGTTTGATTATTGTCATTTTTTATTCGGAGTTCGATTAGATTATTTTGACTTTTTCTTAATCCTGGTACAATTTGACTTTACACCTAATTGAAACATTATACATATATATATATATAATATATAATTTGTGTATATTATTCGGTCCGAAATCGCGGTTAAATTATGATAAGGGTAATTGTAATATTATACTATCATAGATTGTTCGTCGGTTCTTACTCAAATGTCTCTTTTCGATAACTGCATCATTTTAATAACGTTTTTTTCATAATCCTTCCGTGGAATAGTAGACGATGAGGTGCTGCGGATGTAGGTGAAAAAAATCACACATCATGGCCGTGTTCTACGAAACTATAATAACATTGAATAGACATTTATAATAATATAATAACTGTTGGACGAACAAACATTGGCGGCGCATCCGCTACGGAAGAATGTAGTATTTTGTTTTTTCCTTTTACTCGCTTATACAATAACTCTCGTTAAGCGGCGCCGCTCGGGGGCTAGTTTTGGAAAACAACAATTTTCGCAATTGTTTCGGAAGACAATCGCTACCAAATGAACTCGTTTTGTTATTTTCGCATTTCTCGCGTACAGGTTATATGTATTAAGTACAATAAATGTAGTCATCGGAACGAGGAAATTGTCACCGTAGCGCGTCATATTAGTTCAATATCGTGTTAGATGCACATACGATTAAACGTCGCAATTATATACATACTTTTATACTTTTGACGCCGAGGTTCAACTCCGAGGTTCACTCAGTTCAACTTTCATCCCCGCCCGCGTGGTAACCGGCCAATTTTCCGATCGCATCACCCGGAACACCCGCGCCGGTACTGCAGTAATAACAACAGTAATAATAATAATATATTGTTACAATTTATGTGTACAATATACGCTGCCGGATGGTCCAATTTTCTACTCGAGCGACCGCGTAAACGTTGTTGAATTATTGTCAACCGTACATATTATATTTGAGTGTACGAATTAGAAAAAAAACATACACTAAACAACCCGACGACGAGTAAAAAAATAAAATATAAAAACTAGTAAATAAATAAAGCGTATACGAACCGTAATGGTAAACCGTATTGTGTGTGTATCGTGCGTATCATGAGTAGAGTTTCGCCTGTCCCCGGCCCTACTGCCGACTCCTCGCACGCATATAAATGATATAGGAACTGTGGTTGGGTAACGCTCAAATATAATTTGTATAACCGACGACAACGACGACGATGACGACGGCAGTAGTATAATGATATGCGCCGCAAAGGGTTCAATAATATTATCAGGATACGCGTACCGCGCGAGTTCATATCATTATGCTACAATTAGGCACATGAAATATTATTATATTGTCTGTGCGCGCAATATATGTAATAACACGGCGTCGAGGACGACGAGGGATATCATTTTACGACAGTTTTATTTTGTTTTTTTTTGTTTTCAAATTATTCGCTCGGTGACGATGACGGTTTTCAAATGGTTTTTTTTTCACGGGACGTGACTCGCTTCCGTCTATACGAATATTGTAATTTAATCGATTTGTTTTACAACGAATACAATCACACACACACACACACACATACACACACACACACACACACACACACACACACACACACACACACACACACACACACACACACACACACACACACACACACACACACGCACGCACGCACACACACACTTATATACAGATACACATATGTGTATAGTATATAGACAGCGTTGGCAACAAAAGCGCGAGTAATCTAATTTTAATATTATATAATGTATCGATCAGGGAAGTCGCGTATATTTTACCAGTCGCCTTACGACTTCGGCACAATTTCCCGTTTTTTTTTGTTCATAATCTTATTTTAAATAAAATCATATATTTTTCATCCGTATTTAAAAATACAAGTAGTTCAATAAGTAAATTTGTCATTTAAGTAAAAAAAATAAGTATTAATGATAACTCGATGTAGAGAAAACTGTATACATTATTAGCATCGTGAGCCTCTGAAAATTAGGTGGCAGCAATACCGTTGATAAAATTAGTAATACCATTTGGTTATTGTGTACTTTAATTATTAAGGTTTCATTTAGTCTAATTTCCCACCACGTAGTGCAGTCTACAAGGAATTCAAGTCAAGGTGATGTTGCGTACTCGTCGAGTTACGAGTTAGTAGAAGGAGTTTCTGATAGTTGAACTGTGTCGTTTGTACGTAGGTTGCTAAAGTGGTATTTGCGGTTTTCGGAATGTCATAGGTGAATATATTATTGTAATGTGGAGGTGAGAGGTCGCTACCTTGTGACACTATTGGTTTAATGCTGAGTTGACATTGAGTTTCGCTGTATCTTGTAATAAAAAAAGAAAAAACCATCCTCTACATACGATTTGAGAATACGATGATGTGGAGCGGTTTTAATTAAAAAAAGAGGCATTTGTGCCATACTTGATCATACATTGCTTAGGACACACCAAGGAAAGAATTTTTTGAAAATGTTTATTTTTTTTTCAAGTGAGGATGGAGTATAATCAGTCCAAATAATCTTATGGAAAAAAATCTATTGGTAAATATATATAATTGTAACTACCTGTATATTATTAGGTGAAAATATTATAACATGAAAGAAATTTGCTCATTTTCAACGGTAACTGCAGCAGCAATTTCATTTTTTACACGATTCAGATGATGAGGAACCGACGAGAAATATCGCCTATATCTCTGTAAGATTGTTACATGATAATTAGCTTATACGTATAGTATATCATTATGTGTATTAGCTGATTAGGCACTACGTCCCCTCAAATCTTATTTACCATATGGCCTATGGCCAATATCGAATATACTCGTATGTAAGAAACAGTAGTTCGGCCACGACAACCATTCGGTATAGTTGAACTCTTTATTGCTTTGATATAGACAGTGTTGGGATTATCTAGATAAATTTATCTAGATAAATTATCTAGATAAAATTTTTTGTTATCTTTATCTTATCTAGATAATAAAAAATGAACCATTGAAAATTATTGAAAAAATTATCCAAGATAAAAAAATCTTTCATCTAGATGATTAGATAAATTATTCGTGATCGTGAAGATATTTTTCAGTTTTCCAAAAACTTGTCTATACGAGTGCTAGACGGTAGACATATTTGTTCGTTATTATTACATTTGTTCTATACAGTGATTACTATTCGCTAATCTATATAGTTCGTGGTATAGGCAATACAAATATGTCAAAAATAGTGTTTATTTAGTACCTATTCTCATTTATCATTGATGTGTTTACCATTGCTTCTTCAGGAGAATAGCTTATCGATATTTGGTGATTGTTGTTGTTCTAAAAATAAAATATTTGTTCCAATAAAACATGGAAATAATCAAATAACACGACATTATGAAATATGATACTGTTATATATTAATAGTACCCACTGACCTCTACACTACTAGTCAAAAATACTATCCGCAGTCCCATGAACATTACCACTCAATTCGATGAATCGTTCATTATTGACTATTTATATTACAATATACATGGCGGAGCAATAATGCAATCTGAGAAACATAATAAATATTTTAGTCCTCAAAATTTAATAAGTAGGTGCTTAAGTTATACAGTATAACGTGTATACACCTCCTATTGACCTATTTATGGAAATGAACTGTGACTTTGTCTTACAATACATTTTGGCATTTTGTTAATACAAAAAACACGTCTATATAATTGATGTTCACAAATTTAATGAAGTGGTATT